>JBAKBP010002355.1:0-179803 GCA_037953745.1 Lithodes maja | reverse complement strand
CCGTGTGTCAATTTACCCAGGATCATATACCCTGAACGACCACATGCAACTCGTTGTCACAACCGGCAATATGGCTTATGTCCAGGTTATATACCAATAACCTTAGGTGACCACCTGGTCAGCCTCATATTCCGATTGTGAAACTGGTCCAAGATCTCGAGAGGGTAATGATCTGGGTAAACTACACCGACCGGACCATAGGCTGGGAACATAGATCTCGAAATGCCCCAGCGCATCATTGTCCTTTTCACTTTCATTCATCAGGCTCTGACACGTTGCTGGTGCATTCTTAAGTCCGTCAGGCACAACATTGCACTGGTAGGTACTCCCGTCCACAACAAAACCACATACCTCTTTAGCGCGCTCGGACAAAGTTACACGCAACGACCACTCACGACATTCCTTATCCCTCAGATCCTTCGTCCACACGTATCCAGCTCTGCCTTGCACCATAGGCTGTCGAGCAGGATTTATACGGCAGGGAATTAAACTGAGCCTGGCACTATCTCCAGCCTGCATGTCGGATTCTACCCCGTACCTCAGGCCTGGAGAAGCAACAAACATGCGAAAGTACTGCCATAGCCTAGTAAATAACTGCCTTGCACTGTCTCCACGAACAACATGCCTTGTGCCCTCCCACAACCCAGCCGAGACCGCAGCTTCTAACCTGTAGTCTCCCTCCTTCTCCACCTTCGTCCCTAGAACAGCCAGGTCATGAGAGGGACAATCAGTACCACCCGTGCAGTCACTCCACAGTTCATTATAGCTAAGGCTTCCCCGCCGATACCGTACATGCGCACCCCCACATTCCTTGTGACGACATCTGCCTGCGCAGCATCACCGCTTTTAGCGACATGGCCAGATACAGTCGGTCTGTGGTAGGGCTGTTGCATTAGACTAGAGCAGCATTGGGAGGCTATGTGACGACCGGGCACTGCGATACCACAGCCGACCCTACCAATCTGCTCAATGTCCTCCTTTTGACCACCACCTTGGCAGCCATGGGTCGACCCTGACCTGGCAACCATGCAAGGCCTCGTCGCCCACCTTAAACCACCGAAACAACGAGGCTAACGGCTTTTAACAGTCACATGACCTGCCTGCGGAACATCTCGCACCGCCCGAGTTGTGAGACTCAGGGGCTCGGCACGACCAGTGGGGTATGAACCGAGGCTGGTGCTGGAGTGCTGCACACTGCTGCTCAGACAGGTGGCTCTAGCGCTTCCACAGCCACCAGACTCGTGTCCCCCGGCCCACTGCTTCGCCGAGACATGACAATCCCTACTCTCCTCCACCTGTGCCCTACTGCCCCCCTCTCCTTCTCCACCTTGGCCGCGGCAGACCAACGCAGGGACAGTAGGCTGCTCAGGTGGTTGCCTCACAAACTCCTCCAACAGGTTCACATGACATGCTTCCCCGTCCTCGTGTTTAATCTCGACAGCACCATTACCACACTTCTGAACTTCCGGATCCTCCAACTGAGCAACCTTTTTTCTCTCTGTGTGTAACGTTGCTGCCTCTGAGTCTCTTCCGGCCCTACCTCCTCACTAGCTGTGACAGGTCCTGGGGCCTCTCCAGACTCTAACATAGGTGCTAATACTGAATCAACCAGGAGAGCCGCCGAGTCAAAACTCTTAAAACCAACTCCAGCTTTAGCCTCCTCCTGTTGATCGTTCCTCTGCTGGTCGGAAGACGGAGGACTAGGCTGTGACACTTTAGCTGTCCGAGCCCGGGTGACAGCACACGCCATGGGTTGTGCCTGGCACCGCTCGACACACTCTTGTTCTCCCCCACTCACGTCGGCCGGCCTCTCGGCAACGACTAAGGGTAGAACCTCAGAAGCGGGCATTGCAAAGTCGTTGCCGAGAAGAAGGTCGACGCCCTCCACTGGCAGTTTCTCCACAATCCCAACATCCAATTCACGTGCCACACCATCCACCTCCAACTCCAACCGCACCAGCGGGTATGACCGAGTTGCATTAATACCCTGCACCACTACCACCCGAGCCGCATTTATAGGGTAGCCAGTCAAATTGTTCATCAGAGTCTGGGAAGCACCTGTATCACGCAAGACCTCTACTCCATGCTTGCGCCCCGCCCACATCACGCAACCCCGTCCTCTATGGTCGCAAAAAACATCCTGAGCAGGGTTCGAGCCTCCCAGGTGCTTCTGCATTGGCTGTGCCTCAGCCTCTGACGAACTGCCCCGGGCAAACTCAGAAAACTTCGGAGACACACCAATGTTGCAGGCCAAAGACACAGCTGCTGTAGGTGGTTTGCTAGGACAGACTCTTGCAAAGTGCCCCTTTTCATGACAAAGATAACACTCCAACTCCCCTCTGGGCTTCCCTTGGTACTGGGAAGGGCCCGGCCCCTTCTTAAATGGGACGGTGTTAGTCTTGTGGTCAGTCTTGGTATCATAGCTCTTGTACTTGTTTGCATAATGTATATCACTAACTCGGGGGGGTGGGGTGTCACGCCCCTTGTTACCTGCCTCACTACGCTGGGCAGACCCGCACCCACGAATTAATGATAGCCGGAGGTCAGCCATCTCAGCTGCCTCCTGTAGAGTTTTAGGGTTCTTTTCTTTAATAGTTAAAGTCATATCTGCACCAGTACACTTATAAAACTGCTCGAGCAGAAACAGCTCAGTCAACTGTTCGGCCGTCTCAGCTTTCTCAGAACGTGTCCAGTTAGCAAGTGCATCTTTTAAGTCCCGGGCATGTTCAAGAAAGGTCGCCTCCCTAGTCTTCGTAACACCCCGAAACTTCAATCGATATGTTTCTGGTTGCAACTCGTATGCCCGTAGGACAGCTCTCTTCAATACTGGGTAGTCAATGCAAGACTCTAAAGGCAGTGCATCATAAGCCTTCAGACCCTTACCCGTAAGTCTTGAGGAGACCAGAGCTGCCCACTTCTCTTCAGGCCAATTATGCTCCCTACACTTCTTCTCAAAACGATTAAAAAATTCTGTGACTTCAGTTTCACTAAATGCCGGCACCAATTTGACTAAGTGGGACAAGGACTGTTCTCTTACTTGGCCCTCACGGCCCATCCGAATCCCTGTCGACTCTGCACGAGTCTTATCTAAATCTATTTGAGCACAATATTTCTCTGAGTCGTACCTAAGCTCAGCCTCATGCCTCCTGGTCTCATTCTCCGCCTCAATCTCATGCTGCTTCTCCTGCTTCCTAGCCTCAATCTCATGCCTCCTAGTCTCATTCTCCATCTCCTGCTTCCTAGCCTCATTCTCCATTTTAGCAAGCTCGAGTTTAAATATCATCTCAGGAGACAGGCCGGAAGAGGGAGCTGCCACTACTGAAGGAGGGGGGGCAAGAACTGGGGAACCACCATACGCACCGCCCGAGGGCACTCCAATCTTCCAATGCTCATCCCTCTGTGGGAGAGTGCTAACCTCCGGCAACTGAGTGGACGGCACTGTGGGAGTCGAGTGAGAGGGGATCTGGGGAGGAACCCCCCCAAACGCCCTCTCCTCCGAAACCCCATGTCGCCCACGCAACACCCAGGAAATCAGCTCCCCCTTGGACATCCCTCCTACATTGGATAGACCCAAAACCTTGGCTATCAGGTGCAAGCCATAAACATTCACCCCAGTCAGCCTCTCCTCCGTCACATGGTACTGCTTACTCACAAAAAGTCTAGCATCCTCCTCACTAGTTACTAACGGCACCTCCTCAAATAGCATCTCTCGCTCCTCGTCAATACTAGGGCCCGACATACTGAAGTTCACCAAAAAATTCTCGAGACAAAAGTGTTAAACTCCCTTATGTAAGCACTAATTACTAAATTAACTGGAGTCTCTTAAATGCTCTCCTAATTGCCTTACAAAAAAAAATATTCTTCAATATGTACGCTAAAGTACCAACAAACAAATGTTGTACAACTCTGCAAAAAATTATACTGTTCACAAAATCCTAAGCAAGGTCGCCATTTGTTACGACCGGGCACTCGGGTACACTAGGGCTCTTACACAGGACTCGAGTATGGCTCGCTGCCACAACGGAAACACACGATCCCAACCCCAGAGTACTGCCAGCCGAACAAAAAACGCCACTACCCTCCAGAGTTCTATCTGCTATAACGGGGTATACAAGAACTCGGTACTAGCGTTTCACACAACAGACTAATAACAAGACGGGAGTTATCTAGTCTGGTCAACAATCAAACAAAGAAGAAAGTACTACAACACTAAAGAATAGTGTTGGCCGAAGCCGAAGTAATCCACCCTTGAACTAAGAACTTAAGAAGTCCTCCACCCTCTACTTCGGATCGGCACTATTACGTTACGTTAAACAATAGTCCTCGAGCATCAAGCAAGGAATCTTCTGATAAGTTAGATGCTTCTCGAATACTCATAAGAAGTAAGTATCGGATTTTGAACAGCAATTTAATGAATAACTCACTGGTAATTAAAGGTTTTAAATTGACATAAGAAGAATTATAAGAATAAGCAATAGGATATGGCAAACATTAAGAAGAAGTACTCCGACAATGCACTGGCAATAGCCTACTAAGATTGTGCTCGTGGGCCACTAATCTCTGAAGTAGCTAAGCGTGCCACACATGAAATCAATAGTGCTTAAACAATAATATACATAAGGAGAAGCTTCAATACTATACTGTATCTGCTGGTCGAGCAAAGTCTAGCTGGGATATCTAAGGTTAAGAGACAATGGCTGAGCAAGCGGCTCGTAGCCTAGCGAGGTCCTTAAGACTGTGCGGCCAAATTACGGTAATTGACGGGATGCTCTCTTGAGAGATCCAGATCACTAGTATCTGGTTCTCTCCTGGCGATCCTCTCAAAGTCAAGCAAATGAGATAGCACAGTGTTGGGTGGCACAGGCAAAAGCCCTCACTCGCAACACAGTGCTAAACTCCCACGGTACACAATCAAAAAGACCCCCCCAGGCTTCCCACGTCTCCGTTGCAATTGTGCTGGTTCAACCAACCTAGCACTCATAGGAAATCACAACTCGAGGAACCCTATCCCAGTCTAGCATTACCTAAACCAGCAGAAAACAGGAACATGAATAATAGTACACAGGGAAATACATATACGAGTGCAACAAACATCAATCAATCCTATTCTAGTTAACCCTTCCAAAAATAGGCTATCTAACAGGCACTTATCTCGTGAGAACTCAAGCGATAATACTTTGGCTGACTAAATCTGCACCAAAGGGGTCATTGGTTAAAAAGGGACGAGAAGAGAAGAAAATAGGCTGTTCAGAGAGTAGAGAAAGTTCACATCAGTCGGAAGAATATCGATAGTTGCAAGGGATATGAGAGGTCGCTTTGCCTGATGAGTTCTGAAGCATGGTGGCAAAAACCTCTCTTTTTATACTCGGCCCTGTAGCGAGCATATCGCCAACACTAAGGACCGCCCACTGGCAATCATGACGTCATATACTCTCTCAATCTGGGATCGACAAAGAACTTCCCACGCGCTGAAAGGGAGGAAGGGAGGAAGGGTGGAGGGAGTTAGGCCTACACACCTCGTGGCGCGCTCACTGGCTGTCGTTACATAACTCTCTCTCTCATCATTGTATATAAGTCCCACACACAATACTTATAACTAATGATATAAAATAGAACTCGTTGACTTAGAAGAAAACAAAATACATAATGATAATACTTATAGTACAACGGTTCACATAAACTGAGTTAGGAAACTCTACACAGACTACAGCCAAAGTTCCTGCCCTGACGATCCTAGCGAGGGTGGGGCCTGACTGGGCGTTCTGTACAGCATGCTCATACTCGACATGCGTCACAGAGACGAATGTGAGGGAAAAGATAGTCAGGATAAGGGAGGGATAACCGAAGTGCCTGCCGCCGACTCAGCTCCAACCTCTGACGCTGTGCTACCTACCACCGCCCCCACCACCACCACCACCACCAAGGGAGCTTCTGCCACCACCAGGGGTTCTCCAACTGCAGCTGCTGGATCCTCCCGAGGGAAAGGTAAGTCTGTGTCCCGAGAAGGTAAGTCTGTGTCGATTGTGGGCGACTCCATGGTAAGACATTTAGTTAGGGCTACCCGCACTAAACTTAGGAAGGTTGTGTGTCTGCCTGGCCATGGAGTTGGGAGGGTTTTAGAGAAGATGGACCACATCTTGGAAGATAGTGGAGATAATCCCATTATCTGTCTCAGTACCGGGAGTAACGATGTTGGTAAGGGTAGAAGGGCCCTAAGAGACGTCAACCTTGGTAGATACATACGATAATTTTATCAAGTCAGTATTCAATGCACAAAATAAATACATCCCCAAAAGAAAATTTAGATCAAGACAGAACCAACCCAAATGGATGAATAATAGACTATTAGATCTTCTAGGACAAAAGAGAGGAATATATAGAAAAATTAGAAAAGGCGAAATTCACCTACTTGCTTACTATCAGAATCTATCAAGACAGGTAAAAAAGGATATTAGGAAAGAAAAAAGAAATTATGAAATTAAGGTTGCCAATGACTCAAAAAATAATCCTAAAGCTTTTTACCAACTATATAAATCCAAGGTTAGAGATGTAATTGGTCCCCTTAAAACTTCGATAGGAGAAATGACAGAAAATGATTTAGAAATGTGCAGTACATTAAATAGTCAATTTCTTTCCGTTTTCACTAATGAAAATTTGGCACAGTTTCCAGAAGTCCGTAAGGTATATATCGATAGTATAGAAAATAGGTTAAGTACGGTTACTATAAGTAGAAATGATGTGCTTAAGGAAATTGACAGACTGAAACCTCATAAATCGCCTGGTCCTGATGAGGTATATGCTAGAGTATTAAAAGAATGTAGGGATGAGTTAAGTTACCCATTAACATTTTTATTTAACAAGTCATTGGAGACAGGTATAGTTCCAGAAGCTTGGAAGCTTGCAAACGTAGTTCCGATCTTCAAAAAAGGTGACAAATCAATAGCATCCAATTACCGTCCCATTAGTCTTACATCAATCATAGGAAAGCTACTAGTCAATTATTGCTAGTAAAATTAGAAACCACTTAGATACATTTAATTTAATAAATTCTTCTCAGCATGGATTCACTCAGGGACGTTCTTGCCTTACTAATTTGCTTAGTTTTTTCTCAGAGGTATATGAAGCAGTAGATAATGACAAGTCATATGATATAATATATTTAGATTTCAGTAAAGCTTTCGACAGAGTCCCCCATGAGAGATTGATGAGAAAGGTTGAGGCGCATGGAATTGGGGGGGCGTTGTTGGGATGGATTAGGTCATGGCTAATTGGTAGGAAGCAGAGAGTCAGCATAAATAGTACGAAGTCAGAATGGGGAGCAGTCAAAAGTGGTGTCCCCCAGGGATCTGTATTAGGTCCTCTGTTGTTTGTTATATACATAAATGACCTTGATTTAGGTATAACTAGTAGGATAAGTAAATTTGCAGACGATACTAAAATGGGGAGAACAATTGATTCAGATAGAGATATAGAGTGCCTCCAAAGGGATCTAGATACCTTACACGAATGGTCAGTAAATTGGCAGATGAAGTTTAACATTGACAAATGCAAGGTATTAAAGATAGGGAAGATGCATACAAATGTTAAATATAAACTAGCTAATGTGGAATTAGAAAACTCGAATTGTGAGAAAGATCTAGGTGTGTTTGTTAGCAATGATTTGAAGCCTAGACAACAGTGTATAAGCGTTCGAAACAAGGCAAACAAGATTCTCGGGTTCATCTCAAGGAGTGTGAGTAACAGAACTGCTGATGTTATCTTAAAACTTTACTTGTCATTAGTGAGACCCCATATGGATTATGCTGTTCAATTTTGGTGTCCTTATTACAGAATGGACATAGATTCATTGGAGAGAGTACAACGTAGAATGACAAAAATGATCCATAATATTAGAAATTTTCCGTATAAAGAAAGGTTGAAGAAATTAGGCTTACATTCGTTAGAGAGACGCAGAGTTAGAGGGGATATGATAGAGGTGTTCAAGTGGGTTAGTGGGATTAACAAAGGGGACATGACAAATGTACTAAAGCTCAGTGATAGCGAAAGAACTCGTACCAATGGTTTCAAATTAGATAAATTTCGTTTCAGAAAAGATATAGGCAAATATTGGTTTGGTAACAGAGTTGTAGATGGGTGGAATGGACTACCAAGTGCTATAGTGGGATTAAAAACGATAGGGAGCTTTAAGATAAAATTGGATAAGCATATGGACGAGAAGGGTTGGGTGTGAAGGTGGATCAGCAGGGTTGGGCCAATCAGCGCTCTGCAGACCCCCGTAATCCTGCGTTAATCTCTAACCGTTTTGGTAAGATGATCCTCAGGGTATTAGAGTGTTGAGCCTATAATTGGGCTTTGTAATTGGGGTTGTGTGGGACAGGGATCTGCCTTGCTTAGGCCAATCGGCTTTCTGCAGACTCCCATTTTTCTTATGTTCTTATGTTCTTAAGTGAGGAACTGCTGCAGCAGTATCGGGATGTGTTAGATAAAGTTAGGATGAAGGGAGGGATCCCTGTAGTACATTGTATCCTACCCAGAAGAGGAGTTCCCAAGGAATGGACATCCAGGGCGATTGGTGTCAATTGCCGTTTGGAGAAATATTGCAAAGAAAAAGCAATGCCATTCATTGATAACTGGGATAGCTTCTATGGGAGAGATGGGATGTACGCAAGGGATGGGGTTCATCTTTCACGGTTAGGGGTTTCTACATTAGCTAGTTCTTTAGATAGGGTGGTTGTGGGGTTTTGAACAGAAATATTGAGAGTGTAAATGAGAGGTTTAATGGAACAATTTTAGCGTCAGGCGAAAGCGATAAGGATATACAGTCTCATGCTAAAAATGATGACTATAATGCAAATGATAGTAGTGATGGTGCAACGGAAGATGGAAATGTCGTTAGAAATAAAGGTAAATTAGGTATAAAGAAAAGAAGTAAATTGAGAGTATATTACACAAACTGTAGGAGTCTATGTAACAAAATGAACGAACTTAGAGCCCTTGTTAGCAAAGAAAATATAGACATAATAGCGCTAACTGAAACTTGGATTAATACAGAAACCAGGCATTTTTTAGCAGAATTTGATATACCAGGATATAGTTTGTTTAAATATGACCGAACAAGTAAGAGGGGTGGCGGTATAGCAGTGTTTGTCAGGAGTACATTAAAAAGCTGTATTAAATCGGGTATTAGACTAAATAACGATAATGAAAGTGTTTGGGTAGAGGTTAACGAAGGTAGTGAGACCATAGTTATTGGAGTTATGTATAGACCGCCAAATATGAGTAGAAATGACGGAACGTCATTATGGGAGGAAATTAAAATGGCATCAAGGTTTAGCAATGTGTGCATTATGGGGGATTTTAATTTTCCGAATATAGATTGGCAGCATCAAATAGGAGACTCTGATTCTGAGGAGTTTATTGAGGTAGTACAAGATAGCTTTTTATTTCAATTCATAGATACGCCGACTAGAGGTAATAATATTCTCGATTTAGTTTTCAGTAACAATGAACATATGGTAAATAATGTAGAGATAGGGGACCACCTAGGAAATAGTGACCACAATTCTGTGTATTTTAATATACAATGGAAAGGTAATACCAGAGAGAATACAACATTAATACCTGACTTTAGAAAAGCCAATTATGGTGGGTTAAGAAGAGCCCTATTAGCCGACCCTATGGTCAAAAAATTAAGTCGATCCAGGTGTCCAAATGAGTGTACCCCTTCTCAGGCACCTGTCATCTTAAGTCAGGAAGAGACGTCAACCTTGGTAGATACATACGATAATTTTATCAAGTCAGTATTCAATGCACAAAATAAATACATCCCCAAAAGAAAATTTAGATCAACACAGAACCAACCCAAATGGATGAATAATAGACTATTAGATCTTCTAGGACAAAAGAGAGGAATATATAGAAAGATTAGGAAAGGCGAAATTCACCTACTTGCTTACTATCAGAATCTATCAAGACAGGTAAAAAAGGATATTAGGAAAGAAAAAAGAAATTATGAAATCAAGGTTGCCAATGACTCAAAAAATAATCCTAAAGCTTTTTACCAACTATATAAATCCAAGGTTAGAGATGTAATTGGTCCCCTTAAAACTTCGATAGGAGAAATGACAGAAAATTATTTAGAAATGTGCAGTACATTAAATAGTCAATTTCTTTCCGTTTTCACTAATGAAAATTTGGCACAGTTTCCAGAAGTCCGTAAGGTATATAGCGATAGTATAGAAAATAGGTTAAGTACGGTTACTATAAGTAGAAATGATGTGCTTAAGGAAATTGACAGACTGAAACCTCATAAATCGCCTGGTCCTGACGAGGTATATGCTAGAGTATTAAAAGAATGTAGGGATGAGTTAAGTTACCCATTAACATTTTTATTTAACAAATCATTGGAGACAGGTATAGTTCCAGAAGCTTGGAAGCTTGCAAACGTAGTTCCGATCTTCAAAAAAGGTGACAAATCAATAGCATCCAATTACCGTCCCATTAGTCTTACATCAATCATAGGAAAGCTACTAGAGTAAATTATTGCTAGTAAAATTAGAAACCACTTAGATACATTTAATTTAATAAATTCTTCTCAGCATGGATTCACTCAGGGACGTTCTTGCCTTACTAATTTGCTTAGTTTTTTCTCAGAGGTATATGAAGCAGTAGATAATGACAAGTCATATGATATAATATATTTAGATTTCAGTAAAGCTTTCGACAGAGTCCCCCATGAGAGATTGATGAGAAAGGTTGAGGCGCATGGAATAGGTGGGGCGTTGTTGGGATGGATTAGATCATGGCTAATTGGTAGGAAGCAGAGAGTCACCATAAATGGTACGAAGTCAGAATGGGGAGCAGTCAAAAGTGGTGTCCCCCAGGGATCTGTATTAGGTCCTCTGTTGTTTGTTATATACATAAATGACCTAGATTTAGGTATAACTAGTAGGATAAGTAAATTTGCAGACGATACCAAAATGGGGAGAACAATTGATTCAGATAGAGATATAGAGTGCCTCCAAAGGGATCTAGATACCTTACACGAATGGTCAGTAAATTGGCAGATGAAGTTTAACATTGACAAATGCAAGGTATTAAAGATAGGGAAGATGCATACAAATGTTAAATATAAACTAGCTAATGTGGAATTAGAAAACTCGAATTGTGAGAAAGATCTAGGTGTGTTTGTTAGCAATGATTTGAAGCCTAGACAGCAGTGTATAAGCGTTCGAAACAAGGCAAACAGGATTCTCGGGTTCATCTCTAGGAGTGTGAGTAACAGAACTGCTGATGTTATCTTAAAACTTTACTTGTCATTAGTGAGACCCCATATGGATTATGCTGTTCAATTTTGGTGTCCTTATTACAGAATGGACATAGATTCATTGGAGAGAGTACAACGTAGAATGACAAAAATGATCCATAATATTAGAAATCTTCCGTATAAAGAAAGGTTGAAGAAATTAGGCTTACATTCGTTAGAGAGACGCAGAGTTAGAGGGGATATGATAGAGGTGTTCAAGTGGGTTAGTGGGATTAACAAAGGGAACATGACAAATGTACTAAAGCTCAGTGATAGCGAAAGAACTCGTACCAATGGTTTCAAATTAGATAAATTTCGTTTCAGAAAAGATATAGGCAAATATTGGTTTGGTAACAGAGTTGTAGATGGGTGGAATGGACTACCAGGTGCTATAGTGGGATTAAAAACGATAGGGAGCTTTAAGATAAAATTGGATAAGCATATGGACGAGAAGGGTTGGGTGTGAAGGGGGATCAGCAGGGGTGGGCCAATCAGCGCTCTGCAGACCCCCGTAATCCTGCGTTAATCTCTAACCGTTTTGGTAAGATGATCCTCAGGGTATTAGAGTGTTGAGCCTATAATTGGGCTTTGTAATTGGGGTTGTGTGGGACAGGGATCTGCCTTGCTTGGGCCAATCGGCTTTCTGCAGACTCCCATTTTCTTATGTTCTTATGTTCTTATGTTATATTCGGCAAAATCATTTTGATAGTTCACCCAGTTAGCTCTGCTCATTGCATATCTCTGTTGTATTGGGATCTGAATGTTGTCGGTACTGGAAGAAATGTTATTTAGTTTGATAGGAAGGGTGCAGGGGTATTGTGAACGACAGTTAGAGGAGGAAGTTGTTTTCTAGTTCTGCAACACTTGTTCATGAATAATGTAGAGAAACGTATAGGAATCAGAGAATTCTATATAAATGCAAAACTCGATGGCAAGAGGGTTAAGTTGGTAGGTCTGTGTTACTAGGGGTCGGTGATGCCACCTCTACTTGTCCAAGGGGGTATTAAGCATCAGTTGCAATAATGTGGAGATCGTGCCTAGATAGTGTAATTAAAACCATTGAGACAAATTTAAGCTGGTGTGCGGGAATACAGCTGGAAGTGGGACACAGAAAATTTGCAATATTTTGTGTTTACTTACCGTATCAGTGTGCAGAAAATTAAGAACTTTATTTGGAAAAGTTAGGGGAGCTTGGTGGCCTAATTTCTGAATTAGAGATAACGTGTTACTCAGTGGTAGGTGATTGGAATGCTACCCCTCACGAGTTGGGTGGTTCCATGTTTGCTAAACATATGTTAAGGTTTTGTGAGGAGCAAGGTTTAATTTTGTCCTCCAAAAACCTGCTTCCAGAAAATAGCTATACATATGTTAGTGAAGCATGGGAGACCAGGTCGTGGCTTGATCATGCAATCTCTAGCTCTGACTTTCATGACTCTATCTCAGAAATGGCCATAAGATACGACATTACGGATGACGACCACATACCTATAGAATTAACAATCCAAATTAATAAAGCACCGGAAATAACAGAAACTAGCAATAGCATCAAGGCAAAAGTTCCATGGAATGTAATCTCAAATGAAGAGTGCCAAATGTACTGTGATAAAACCAAAGACTTATTAAATAGGGTGCAATATGATGGTAATGGTGTAGCACAATGCAGGGATCCAAAATGTAGTGATGCACAACACAGAAAGGACATTATTAAATTTTACAATAGTATAATAGATTCTTTATCAAAAGCGGGGGAAAGTATTTTTAATAGCCGTAAATATAAGTCCTCATTCAATAAGCCAGGTTGGCAAGACTATGTGGCTGACCTGTATCAGGCCTCCAGAGATGCTAGGTCTCATTGGCTTGAAGTAGGTCAGCCTAGACAGGGGCCTATATTTGAACTTCACAAAAGAGCAAAGGCTAGGACCAAATATGCCATTAGATTTATTAAGCAAAATGAAAAAAACAATTAAGGAAGGAAGCCCTTGCAAAGAGTCTGGCAGAAAAGGATACTAACTGTTTTTGGAAGGACATCAGATCCATGCAAAATTGTAACACACCATTACCTGTCAGTGTTGAGGGGGTTACGGGTGAAGAGAACATTGCTGACTTATGGAAAACTCATTTTAAGGAACTACTTAACAGTGTAAACCAAAGGTCTACTAATGGTGCAATTCAATATGTGAAAGATAGTAATTATGAAGACATTGAAGTGACTGAAAGTGATCTTGAGAATGCCATAAGAAAACTTAACCTAAATAAAGCTTGTGGGCTGGATGGTATATATGCAGAACATCTTAAATATGCAGATAAGTTGTTAATAGATAAACTTAGTTCTTGCATCACCAGTCTATTTACGCATGGTGTCCTGCCGGAGGCTATGATATCCGTAATACTTGTTCCTGTCATTAAAGATAAATCAGGTAAAATTACAGCTAAAGACAACTACCGCCCAGTAGCACTTGCTAGTGTGGTGAGTAAGGTAGTTGAAATGATAATGCTAGAAAGAATGTCTGCATATATTGTCACCAGCAGCAATCAGTTTGGCTTTAAGAAAAATCACGGCACAGACCAATGCATATATGTGCTGAAAGAAGTGATTGATACATACAACAAACTAAATAGCTCAATTTTTTCTTGTTTTCTTGATGCAAGTAAGGCTTTTGATAGGGTGTGTCACAAAACCTTATTTGAAAAATTAGTTAACAGGGGAGTGCCTAGCTATATTGTTAGGATACTTATTTTCTGGTATGCTAATCAAAAAATGTGTGTAAGATGGGGCAACATCCTGTCAGGCTCTTTCGCCGTAACCAATGGTGTTAGGCAGGGGGGGATATTGTCTCCGTATATTTTCAACGTCTACATGGATGATCTTAGTCTGGAGCTGAACAAGACTCGCACTGGATGCTGTATTGGCAGCACCATTGTAAATCATCTCATGTATGCTGATGACCTAGCCTTAATCGCGCCCTCTGGAGCAGGACTGGATAAATTATTAAGAGTATGTGAAAATTTTGGAATCGAACATTCAGTCAAATTTAATCCTATAAAGAGCAATATCATAATATTTAAATCTAACCTTCTATTGAAATCAAAGCTACCTAAATTCCATTTGTATGAAGAAATTATAGAAGAAGTAAGTAAAGTAAAGTATCTAGGACACTATATTTCAAGTAATCGCTCAGATGATGAGGATATGGGTCGTCAGCGAAGGCAACTTTACATGCAGGGAAATTCAATATTAAAAAATTTTCATATGTGCACATGGGATACAAAAATAACATTGTTCAAATCCTACTGCTCACCAATGTATACAGCACAACTATGGTGGAACTATAAGAAAATGACAGTGAATAGACTAAGTATCTCATATCACAATATCATGAAAATGTTTCTGGGGCTCTCAAAATATGAGAGTACAAGTACGCTATGTGCCTATATGAACTTACACTGTTACCAATCACTCATTAGAAAGCTAACCTATAAATTCATTCAGCGCCTTAACACTTCTGAGAACAGGATCATTAAAATGCTACAAACTCCAAGCATAGTGTACACCTCTAGGATCCAGGCACACTGGAGGAAGTTGCTCTATATTTAACCTTAAGTAATAATTTCAGGTCTGCTACTCTACAGAATTACCATACCGGTACTGAACCTCATAGTGCAGTACAGTACCGATATTCCTATACTGTACTGTAGCAACATACTGTACCGGAAGCTAAATGATGTGAGGCATGGTACTGTACACAATTAGGACAGTGGTTTTGGTAACACAGTAGTTTGATGACCACTGGTTTTGGTTGAGCCAGTGCTGTGAACTACATGATAGCAAGCTGGGTATTATTTAATTTCTTTTTATTTTATGTAGCCTATGTACAGTAGCTTATATATATTTATGTTACTGTAAGGTATATATGGACCCCAGTATGGTCCCCTCTGTACTGTGTGAGTCTGAAATAAAGTATTATTATAATATATTATATTATTATTATTATTAAGGAGTGTTTATAGCTGGGTGTTGCCTGAACTTAGGAAGGTAGGATTTATCTATACCTAAGTGGGCATGGTTATGGTTATACAAATCATAGACGTCACTCCGCCTCTACTTCTACAACATTTGTTAGGATTTGTCTGTAACAATAATACATAGGCAAACTCTATATCGAATAATATCCTTAGCATGCTGATGTGGTTAAGGTCGTCGATAGGGGTTCACTAGGGGGACGTCGGTTGGTCCGTCGTTCCTTTATGTTTCTCTGCTATAGTGCAGATAGCTGGCAAATCTTTAAAACAGCTTGGATTAATATAAGAACATAAGAACATAAGAAAATGGGAGTCTGCAGAAAGCCGATTGGCCTATAGTCATCCTCCTATGAAATGAGCTACAAGGTGGTTTCCCTCGCCCCCTGTGCGGTGTTGTCAAATATTCAAAGCTTTAAACAACAAATGTTAGTTTTTCAGGCTATTAACAAATTAATTTTAGCTTTTATGACTATATAATAGTTATATTATATTACAATTTTTAAAGGTTATGTGGTGTTAAGAAACATATCATTTTAAGGATATATAGAAGGAATTTATACAACATATGGCACGCTATTTAGAACATGCTGCCATTTTTATGGGGACAGCTATAAATAGATTTAAGGAATGGTAGGATATGCGACGTTGCCAAGTAATGTCAATGCGGTTCTGTTGGTTACGCACGCACTCACACACACCCCTACAGATACACACACAAACACACATATACATACACAATCTCCAAAATGCAATATAGCACAATGTAATCCCATCAAAAGAGAGAGAGCTGGATACGAGTAATGGCAATGCTTTAACCCTTGTCTAGCGGGGTGTTTTGGGCTCATTTGGGCATATTCAGGCCCTCCTGCATGATAAATCAAGCATCTGCATGAAAACAAAATTATTTAGCAAAAGCTAGGCACTAAAGCTTCAAAATGAGACCAGAACGAGCTACGTAGCACTCGTGGTTCTCTTGCAGTGGTGCCACGAACATGGAAGTTTAGCATATATTGGTATATTTTTCCCAGCTTTGCTCACTACTGGCTACACTGCCGGCCTCTCGAGAACACAGGGAACATGAGTTAACCCGGGAACTGCGGGGAGACTCTTAAGAGTTCCCCCGGCGGACTGCGGGGAGACTCTTAAGAGTAAGTAAAACAAAAAATCAACTTTTGACATCGAAAAAAAAAAAAAAAAAAAAAAAAAAAAATTTTTTTTTTTGGCCCCTGGGCCATGCAAAATCTCAGTCCTCTACCTCCCCTCCTTCCCCACTTTCCTCCTCTCCTTCAGTTATCACCTATTTTCCCTGTTATTCCCTTATTCTGAGGTATATTTTCGTGCTAACATTAGCGAGTTGCAAGCAGGGTGTTGTCATCACTGATGGCAAGCGAGTGCAAGAGAGAGAGAGAGAGTATCGATCGACTGTGTCTCAGTGGCCTTGGGGGAAATTGGCGGGAAAGCAGGTTGCCTCACCCATACATTATACAACTCGCGGGCTATATCTCCGATTTTGACCATCCAAACGCTGTTTTCACTCGTTTTATTGTTGTTTCAGGTTAATACCTTTATAATCAACCCATAATAGGCGCATATGGATAAGTATTAATGCTATTAATGGTACAATGAATAGTTTAGTGACGGAAACACCTCAAATACGTCAGCACAGGGGGACGTTTCCAATTACCCCCATGCGCACTTGTTAGGTTAATGGGCAGCGGTAAGCCCTGGGAGTCGGCTGTCTGGCCCGCTGCTCTCCCGGCCCTTTGCACTCGATTTTAACCCTTTAAAAGCCTTAATAATGCTCCTAACTTGCTGCAAATTGGTGCACGACTTAAGTCGAGCGCCGCTCTTTAAGGGTTAAAGGGCCTCAAATAAAGACAACAACATCACCCAGGTCAGACGGTCACTAACCCTCCATAGCGCGACCACCATGGAAGGAAAAACTCGCAAAAGTTACTCTCATCTTCATAGCCAGGCAAGGGAGATGCTGTACAATGTAAATAGGTATATACAAATATAGCCTACCTATTACTTCGTTTCTATAACTTTTATACAAGAATACCAATAACCCTTCCAGACATAAAAACGTCTTGTACATTTATTTCAAGTTTCCCTTCTAAATGTGATTATAAGAGAACTTTGCTTGGTTTCCCGTTTTCTAAAAGGTTTGTTTTGGTAGAAATGTGGCAACACCACACAGGGTGACCTTGACCTCCTTGGAGCTCATTTCAGTTGAGTTTGACTATAAGCAAGGCAGATCCCTGTCCCACACAACCCCAATTACATAGCCCAATTATAGGCTCAACACTCTAATACCCTGAGGATCATCTTACCAAAACGGTTAGAGATTAACGCAGGACTATGGGGTCTGCAGAGCGCTGATTGGCCCAACCCGGCTGGTCCCCCTTCACACCCAACCCTTCTCGTCCATATGCTTATCCAATTTTATCTTAAAGCTCCCTACCATTTTTAATCCCACTATAGCACTTGGTATAGTCAAACTCAACTGAAATGAGCTCCAAGGAGATCAAGGTCGCCCTGTGCGGTGTTGCCACATTTCTACCAAAACAAACCTTTTAGAAAACGGGAAACCAAGGAAAACCACATTTAGAAGGGAAACTTGAAATAAATGTAAAAGACGTTTTTATGTCTGGAAGGGTTATTGGTATTCTTGTATAAAAGTTACAGAAACGAAATAATAGGTAGGCTATATTTGTATATACCTATTTACATTGTACAGCATCTCCCTTGCCTGGCTATGAAGATGAGAGTAACTTTTGCGAGTTTTTCCTTCCATGGTGGTCGCGCTATGAATGAGGGTTAGTGACCGTCTGACCTGGGTGATGTTGTTGTCGTTGTTTGAGGCCATTTAAAGCGTTGCCATTACTCGTATCCAGCTCTCTCTCTCTCTCTCTTTTGATGGGATTACATTGTGCTATATTGCATTTTGGAGATTGTGTATGTATATGTGAGTTTGTGTGTGTATCTGTAGGGGTGTGTGTGAGTGCGTGCGTAACCAACAGAACCGCATTGACATTACTTGGCAACGTCGCATATCCTACCATACCTTAAATCTATTTATAGCTGTCCCCAGAAAAATGGCAGCATGTTCTAAATAGCGTGCCATATGTTGTATAATTTCCTTCTATATATCCTTAAAATGATATGTTTCTTAACACCACATAACCTTTAAAAATTGTAATATAATATTATATAGTCATAAAAGCTAAAATTAATTTGTTAATAGCCTGAAAAACTAACATTTGTTGTTAAAGCTTTGAATATTTGAAAGCACCGCACAGGGCGAGGGACACCACCTTGTAGCTCATTTCATAGGAGGATGACTATAGTCCATTCCACCCATCTACAACTCTGTTACCAAACCAATATTTGCCTATATCTTTTCTGAAACGAAATTTATCTAATTTGAAACCATTGGTACGAGTTCTTTCGCTATCACTGAGCTTTATTACATTTGTCATGTCCCCTTTGTTAATCCCACTAACCCACTTGAACACCTCTATCATATCCCCTCTAACTCTGCGTCTCTCTAACGAATGTAAACCTAATTTCTTCAACCTTTCTTCATACGGAAGATTTCTAATATTATGGATCATTTTTGTCATTCTACGCTGTACTCTCTCCAATGAATCTATGTCCATTCTGTAATAAGGACACCAAAATTGGACAGCATAATCCATATGGGGTCTCACTAATGACAAGTAAAGTTTTAAGATAACATCAGCAGTTCTGTTACTCACACTCCTAGAGATGAACCCGAGAATCCTGTTTGCCTTATTACGAACGCTTATACACTGTTTTCTAGGCTTCAAATCATTGCTAACAAACACACCTAGATCTTTCTCGCAGTCTGAATTTTCTAATTCCAAATTAGCTAGTTTATATTTAACATTTGTTTGCATCTTCCCTATCTTTAATACCTTGCATTTGTCAATGTTAAACTTCATCTGCCAATTTTTGACCATTCATGTAAGGTATCTAGATCCCTTTGGAGGCACTCTATATCTATCTGAATCAATTGATCTCCCCATTTTAGTATCGTCTGCGAATTTACTTATCCTACTAGTTATACCTAAATTTCGGTCAATTATGTATATAAGAAACAACAGGGGACCTAATACCGATCCCTGGGGGACACCACTTTTGACTGCTCCCCACTCTGACTTGGTACCATTTATGCTGACTCTCTGTTTCCTACCAATTAGCCATGACCTAATCCATCCCAACAACAACCCTCCTATTCCATGTGCCTCAACCTTTCTCATCAATCTCTCATGAGGGACTCTTGTCGAAAGCTTTACTGAAATCTAAATATATAATATCATATGACTTGTCACTATCTACTGCTTCATATACCTCTGAGAAAAAGCTAAGCAAATTAGTAAGGCAAGAACGTCCCTGAGTGAATCCATGCTGAGAAGAATTTATTAAGTTAAATTTTACTAAGTGGCTTCTAATTTTCCTAGCAATAATAGACTCTAGCAACTTTCCTATGATTGATGTGAGACTAATGGGACGGTAATTGGATGCTATCGATTTATCACCTTTTTTGAAGATCGGAACTACATTTGCAAGCTTCCAAGCTTCTGGAACTAAACCTGTTTCTAATGACTTGTTAAATAAAAATGCTAATGGACTACTTAACTCATCTCTGCATTCTTTTAATACTCTAGCATATACCTCGTTAGGACCAGGCGATTTTTGAGGTTTCAGTCTGTCAATTTCCTTAAGCACATCATTTCTACTTATACTAACTGTACTTAACATATTTTCTATACTATCACTATATACCATATTGACTTCTGGAATCTGTGCCAAATTTTCATTATTGAAAACGGAAAGAAACTGACTATTTAATGTACTGCACATTTCTAAATAATGTTCTGTTATTTCTCCCTCCTATTGAAGTTTTTAGGGGGCCTATTACATAGTGACAGGGTAGTTTCTTTGGTAGAGTGACATACTATTTTCTAACTTAATAATATACATCATACAGGTTTCACTTTAACCTACGATGGTGGCAATCTTGAAGGTGGCCTTGGCTATATTGGGGGCGTCATAGGTCAACGTGACTTCTGTACCTCCAGCTGTGGGGTGGAATGTCCGGTGGTCATCTTTCCCTCTAGGGACCAGTAAGGATAAAAAAAAATCGGTGGCTGTCTCACTCACTCTGAAGAAAGTTGTTGTTGTTTGTTTGATTCTAAATAAGGAGAATAGTTAGTTAATAAAGAAGGTGTGTATAATTATGTGTGTTGGTTTGTCATTATTGTAGAAGTTGAGAAAGCATCCCTAGGGATTGGTCTGATGGGACTCGTAATTTACGAGGTCCTTATATTATGCATGTTTAATTTAGTACAATTGGGTAACTCTTTTTTAGTGACAGCTGGCCTTAAGATTAATTACACTCTTCTGGATCATGTGTGTGGTTGACATGGTTCTTACATAATTATATACCCGGTACATACATAATCAATACATCAACACATTTCGGGTATCATAACCTTCGTAATATGAATACTGTGGGACATGATTCTTACCTAAGTACATACATGTATAAACGAAAGGTGTGGATGACATGGTTCTTACATAATTAAATACATGCACAATTAACACATCCACATGGAAGGTATTATAGCCTTCGTATTATTAATATTGTGGGACATGGTTGTTACATAATTACGTACATGACATGTGTGGGTGACATGGTTCTTACATAATCAAATACATACACAATTAACACATCCACATGGAAGGTATCATAACTTTCGTACTATGAATATTGTGGGACATGATTCTTACCTAAGTATAAACATAAGTATAAGCATACACGAAAAGTTAATGTGTGTGGTGACATGGTTCTTAAATGATTAAATACATACACAATTAACACATCCACATGGAAGGTATCATAACCTTCGTAATATGCATATTGTGTGACATGGTTCTTACTTAATTACCTACATACATAAACAAAATAAAGAGAAGAACTGATAGATGTCACAATCTTCGTTTCCTCAACACTCTGTAACTCGTTAGAGCTGCTACTAATACACATCAAAAACTTACATATAGACACGAAGTAAAATAATGTGTTTTGTATACTAGAAGGATCGTTGTTAACAAGACGTATACACATGTGTGGAAGGAAATGGAATAAAAGAGCAAATCTGTGGATAAAGATATCTAAACTCCCCTGCTGATCAGACAACGCATGGGCCGTTTCGATATGATCCAGTTTCTCCCATCTCGGACACGCTTCCATGGTTGGTGCATGCGACCTTGAAATTCCTGCTCGTTCCTGGGGATGGAGATCTCGCTCCCGGGAATTTCGTTCCTGGTGCATTTTAAAAACATAGATGAGGGTGTCACCTGTACAATCTCAAAGTTTACTGATGAAACAACAATTGCAAATAGCGTACGTACCGTACTCTCAAATGAACATGTTGAAGATATGCAGCATAATCTAGATAAGTTGTTACATTGGTCTCAAATTTGGCAAATGTGTTTCTATGCGGATAAATGTAAAGTACTCCATATCAGAAACCGAAATGAGAAAACAAACTATTCAATGAATGACACCTAGCTTAAGAGTGTAGACAGAGAAACTTATTTGGAAGTAACAATATCGAGTAACCTAAAACCGAGTCAACAATGTTCAGAAGTTGTTAAGAAGGCAAACAAAATGTGATGTCACTTTAAAGTCACATTTTTTTTTACCGGCTCAAATAAATAAGCCGGAAATGGGTAAATGTGAACCGGGCTCAAGTCACCGTTTTATGTAAACGTTTGTTTTTCCTGTGCAGGAGCGATACATACATACATAAAGTTTTTAACCCTTGCAAAGCGACCCTCATAATGGTATAGACTGGGCGATTCTGTGGAGAGCGGCGATTTTACCAGAAGTACCAGATGTCACCAGCAACATTTTAGATAATATATATTTAAATTGGAGAAGAAATGCCTGGATTCCCTAAAGTGTGGCAAAAGACATATTGGTTATATTTTTTTCTGGGTCTCTGCACTGGTACAAATAGTTTCATGTTATTGAAGTTGTATAACTACACAAATTTTATGACTATTTTTATGAAATTATAGTAGATTTCGCTTATACAATATACTCTATGTGCATATTTGAAATGGAAACAAATTATAAAACATTAAATACGTATTCTATAGATCATGCGTCTGGCAGAGTCCCGAGTGGCTGCCGCCCGGCACTCTAGGTTTTGTTTACCCAAATTTTACCCCTCCTTGTTTCAGTGTTCCGTATTACTATGTGACGTCACAGGGCCGTTTTAAAGCCCAGAAATATGGGCCGGAAAACATGTAATTTGAACCGGCCTTTAGGGTCTGATTTCTTTTTGTCCTGAAGTCTCCTGATGCTATAATAATAATAATATTAATAATAATAATAATAACGATAAATAATTGTTGTTATTTTTCAGACCTTTCAAGATGAGCCTGTTGAAGAGTTACCGCAATATGGACCCTCTGGTTCAGTACACCGCCCAGCACTCTCTTAGGTGAGTCTTCTCTCTCTCTCACTCTTTCTTTCCCTCTCTCTCTCTCTCTCTTTCTCTCACTATCTTTGTATATATATGTGAATGTGCACAAAGTCAAAATAGCCAGTATAGCCGTAGTCCAGGTTCCCGAGCAACTAGGGCACAAGACGTCAACAACACCAGCCGCAACATGGCTTATGGCCCGGAGCGTCTCCCACCCCGACCTCACCACCAATGAGACACCAACACCCCAGAAAGACCTCACAGTATTCAAGCCCTTCTAACCCTCAACACCACCAACCAAGGGATAGCAGCAAAATGAGACACTACTTTAGAGGTAGGCTTGATGCTGGGCCTGAAGCTAGCAGAAGCTATTCTTGATGCTACTGGAGGTAGAATTGACTCTGGACTTGAGACTGCAGAAGTAGGCTTGACACTACTAGAGGTAGGATTGATACTGGGCTTAAGGCTAGCAGAAGTAGGCTTGATGCTACTAGAGGTAGGCTTGAGGCTAGCAGAAGTAGGCTTGCCACTACTAGAGGTAGGCTTGATGCTGGGCTTAAGGCTAGCAGAAGTAGGCTTGATGCCACTAGAGGTAGGCTTGAGGCTAGAAGAAGTAGGCTTGCCGCTACTAGAGGTAGGCTTGATGCTGGGCTTAAGGCTAGCAGAAGTAGGCTTGATGCTACTAGAGGTAGGCTTGATGCTTGGCTTGAGGCTAGCAGAAGTAGGCTTGATGCTACTAGAGGTAGGCTTGGTGCTGGGCTTGAGGTTAGCAGAAGTAGGCTCAACGCTATTAGAGGTATACTTGATACTGCCAAAACACCAACTATGCTCCAGGCTAACAGAAGTAGGCTCAACGCTACTAGAGGTTGGCTCAACTCTGCCAAACCCTAAAAGGAAGTGATTTGAGATCCTCCCAGCAACAGTAAGCAGAGACATAATGGAGGCGGTTCGTGGCCCTCCACGATGCCAGCTGCCACAAAGGCCCCTGGCAAACAAATACTTAAAGGAGGCGGTTTGAGACCATCAACGAAGCCAGCTAATAAGAAGACCCCAGCTTGTGACACAAGACTAAAAATGCCAGAGAAGAAACCCTCAGCAAGAGAAACAACTAGTCCTCCCCGACCCCCGGAAAATCACTCAAGAAATAGTTAATGTAATTCCTGTCTCGCATTTTTGAGTCCCTTCTTTGCCACACATCCAATATCCACTTGGGAAGACTATGCACATAGTCTATCCTTATGTTCTTATATTAACCCTCTCCGACATATGACACGATTTTAAGCCTATTAGGGATACTTTAAAGCCTTTGTTACCATCAGGGGTATTTAGAAACCTTTAGTTTAGTTACTTCAACTTCTGCAGTTGTCTTTGAATTAGCTGTGAGCAGAAAACTAATTTTGGAGAGGTAATTATAAAAGTGAGAGAACTCAATTTCTTATTGCTAATCTGGCAACCTCTGCGTCATATGTGCGTGAAAGGGTTAATTTTGTATTGTTATTTATTGACCGTTTCCTGATCAAGATGATAGGATTTGATATCCGAAGTCATTCTACGCCACATCACCTGTACATAAATACTATTTGTGCTGAGTGATCTTTTATTGAAGTTACTCATACACGGGCGTCATAGAAAATGAGCGCTCCCATTCTCGTTGATCTGAATTCTTGGGCATAATAAAGTCATAATTTATGCCAATCATTCTCGAATTAAATATTTAATCTTGAGAGCCCTATAGACCATTTCCTTATATATTTCTCTGTTACTTATACAGTATTAGAATAAATATTTCACTTCGTATTTTAAAGGATTTAACCCTTTCTCTGCGGGCTTATTTGCGCTATTTAGGGCATATTCAGGCACTCCTGAATGATTAATCAAGTATCTGCATTAAATGAACTGTATTCTGCCAAAAACTAGGTGAAAATCGCTTCAAAATGACACCAGATTGAGCTTCGTAGGTGGCGGAGTTCACCCGCAGCGTTGCCATAGACATTCGGGAAAACTCGCTAATTATTAGCTGTCGCTCGCTCGGCAACACTGTCGAGACAGCCGCGCGAGACACAGTCTCCCTCAGTGAGCGGCTGGCTGCTCTGAGGGTCGGACGGAGGTCCCTCACGCTCCCGCCCACTGACACTCGATTTCTACGGTTTTTAACCTCTGAAGTGCGCATGGGGGGTATTAGACACCTCTGCCTGTGCGCATGTATTTGAGCTGTTTCCATCACTAAAATATTCATTTTACCATAAATAGCATTAATACTTCTCCATATGCGCCTATATAGGTTGATTATAAAGGTATTAACCTGTTACAACAATAAAACAAGTGGAAACAGCGTTTGGATGGTCAAAATCGGCGATACAGGGTGGGAGTTACATAATGTATGGCTGAAGCAACCTCCTTTCCCGCCAATTTCCCCCAAGGCTGGAGAGACACTGTCGATCGATACTCTCTCTCTCTCTCTCTTGCACTCGCTTGCTAACAGTGATGACAATGCCCTGCTTGCAACTCGCTAATGTTAGCACGAAAATATACCTCAGAATAAGGGAATAACAGGGAAAATAGGTGATAACTGAAGGAGGGGAGGTAGAGGAGTGATATTTTGCATGGCCCAGGGGCAAAAAAAATAAAATAAAAAAAATAAAAAACAGGTTTAAAATTGATTTATTTTTTCTCTGACTCTTAACACCTTACGAGCGGCCTATGCGGTTTATTTATATGTACCGCCCAGCGGGGTGTTTTTAGCCAAAATAGGGCTGTTTACGTGATCATTTTCATGCCTAAATAAGACCCAGAACGTAAAACAAGTATCTATCCCTGAAAGGGCATAAACAGAGCTTTCGAATGACACCATAACGATCCTTTTATGATGGCTAGTTTTCTTGCAATAACCGTGCAACGCGAGTGCAAAAAGCATGTAATTAGGCACTTTCCCCATACAATTCCGTATATAGCGAGTGAGAGAGGGAGGGAGGAGGTGGGATTCGTGTCAGTAGGTTCGCCGCGGTGGTCTGGAGCAGTCATACGCTCGCTACTCTCCTGCCACCACTTGTCTCTCTCTCTCAGCCACATTACGTGCTGAAATT
Organism: Lithodes maja; assembly: GCA_037953745.1. Classification (NCBI taxonomy): domain Eukaryota; kingdom Metazoa; phylum Arthropoda; class Malacostraca; order Decapoda; family Lithodidae; genus Lithodes; species Lithodes maja. The sequence continues at coordinate 153,869 of JBAKBP010002355.1, read as the reverse complement.
GCCACACGATATATGTCGAGCACCGCCACATAGTCCAGCTTTATTTAACTCGACTTATGTTGCGCCCCGACATTTAAGGGTTAAGAGTCTTCCCGCAGTCCGCCGGGGGAACTCTTAAGAGTCTTCCCGCAGTTCCCGGGTTAAAGCCTGGAAATTGCTGTAAATTGCCTATGCGTTCCAGAACGTTACCCGCAGGGAAAGGGTTAAAGTGTTGTTGTAGGAATAGGTTTTTACACCATACCCGAAAGAGGATTTATGGAGCTCCGATCTTACTCTCAACCATCTTAACAATTTTACCAACACACCTAAACTTCGTTACATGCTGAAATAGCCTCCTGAAAATTTACTCCCTGGCCGGGAATTTAACTCGGGACCCTTGGGTTACGAGGCAGGCACTCTACCAGTTAGACCAATAGAGATATCTCACTTGGCCTGGTCGGCTCAAGTTATTTCCGCCTCTTGTTCAGTTTAGGCTAACCTATTTTTACTGACTTTACATTGTGTAAGTCAGTAATTCATTATTCCATAATTACGTGAAATCGTTATTCACTAACTTGAATAGTGTTCATAGTAACGTATATAGCACTGTATCTAATTTCACAGACACCTTTATACTGTTATCTATATATGAATCCATGTTCTGTCTTTGAGTGTATGAATTGTCTTGTTCGTCTATTGTCCATATACAGTATTTAAACACAAAATTACATGTGAATGAAGGAGAAAAAAGGCAAAGCTGCCTGTAGCAAGTGTTTCCCCCAAAGTTAAAAGAGTGGCAGAGCCAAATTCAAGGTACGTTAGAGTCAATATGTATGGACACACAGAGCTTGAAGCACTTTAAGTCATAGATTGAGGGAGAGAGTTCCAAAGCTTGCTTGTTGAATAGAAAAAAGACTGGAAAAATCAGTTCAATCTTGGCTTAGAGAGTTGGACAGAATAGGGGTGGGAGTGTGTTGAAAGGTAGGTGCCTCCCACTCTCCGTAAGGGAGGTTGTATACACTGAGAAAGCTCTGAAGAAGATTATTGAAATAGTGGTAGAAGAGAGAGAGAGAGAGAGTTCATAATAGTGGCTACCAGTTATAGACAATGGAACAGGTGTGCGGGTTGGTAACAAAGCTCAAAGATCGGTTGTAACAAATATAGGTTTCTGATTGCCAGTCTTAACTAGCCCGGGAGCTGCGGGGAGACTCATAAGAGTTCCCCCGGCGCACTGCGGGGAGACTCTTAAGAGCAGAGCTTTTGAACGCGTACCAAAACCGCGCGTTTATAGTCAGGCGGCTGAAAATTGGTGTGGATATAGTACTACATGTCAACTCTCGATACCACCCTGCCAAACGCTCGCCCCGCACTCGTGCAAGCACCACCGCGCCAGTAACCACGCACTAGTCATGGAGCCCACACGTCCCTCACGCTCGCTCCCTGATGACACAACCAGCCCTCCTTCTGGTGGTGTTAGCCGCCGTGGAAGGCAGAGGGTGGCTGCCAAAGACCCTAGCTACCAGTATGACACGCCCTACAGCTCTGAGGACGAAACACCAGCACCCAAAGCACGAAAAACACGTGCAAGCAGGGCAATGGCACAGAGGTCATTGGTCTTTCGGGACACTGCCACCACGACCCAGGCCACTGCAACAACCACTACCACCACCACTACCACCACTGCCACCCCTGCCACCCCTGCCACCGGTACCAGCGACGCAGGAGGCCGCCCTAGGGCTGCAAAACCTGCGGGGGCAGGAAAAATTAAAGGCACGGGCGTAGGGAAGAGATCCCGTACGCCAGCCACAGTGCCCCTACCACCACCAACACCACCAGCCGCCGCCCCTGGCCCGGCTGCCGCCGCCGCCCCTGGCCCGGCTGCCGCTGCCGCCCCTGCTGCCCCTGCCGCCCCTGCTGCCCCTGCCGCCCCTGCCCAAGGAACAGGGAAGGGGAAGGGGAAGGGGAAAGGGAGAGGGAAAGCGACTGCTGGCCCTGCTGTCCCTGGTGTCCCTGCCGGCCCTGCTGCCCCTGTTGCCCCTGTTGCCCCTGCTGCCCCTGCCGCCCCTGCCGCCCCTGCCCAAGGAACAGAGAGAAGGACGACAGGCACCACCATCATCTTGCCATCAAGGCCACGCACCACTGCTGCCCCTGCCGCCGCCCCTGCCGCCGCCCCTGCCGCCGCCCCTGCCACCACCTCTGTTGTCCCTGTCCATAAAACACCCTCGCGTGCAAAAGTGACCCGGAAAACTCTGACACCATCAAAATATGCCGCCCTGCTGTTTGATGGTGATTCGCAGGACATTGGCAGCCCAGGTTTTGACGACGAAGCCCTAGCACGGGACCAAGGGTGGGGGGATTTGGGAGTGGACAGTGGGAGTGAGTCAGACGTCGGTGACGAAAATGAGGAAGGTCATCGTCTGTCTAGTGAAGAGGAGGGTGATGATGATGAAGTGCTGTATCGCGACCATGGAAGCGATATTTCAGACGATGAAGCAGACGCAGACGACATTCCGATCCCTGGCTTGCCTTCGTTCGATTGGTCTGACGGGTTCAATTTTGTACCTGACGTGCCCCAGTTCAATCCTGGGACGTCAGGAACAACTGACGACTGGCCCTGTGACGATCAAGCGAACGAAAGCGACTTCTTCCTCGCTTTTTTCGATATGGAGGTAATGACGTACATCGTTGCCCAAACAAACGCCTACTACAGGTGGGTGTTTGGCAGATTGGACGTCCTTTCTCCAAAAGCGAGAATACGAGGCTGGGTGGATACGACTGTGGAAGAATTTATGACGTTCTTTGCCTTGTTGTTCCTCATGCCTCTGATCAAGAAGCATGTGTTGCAACACTATTGGAAGCACGACCCTCTCATCGCCACCCCAACTTTCAATAAGTTCATGACTCGTGACAGATTTTTGTTGCTGCTAAGATTTATGCACTTTGCAGACAACGAAAATCCTAACAGGATTGACAGGATATGGAAAGTTCGGAATGTGTTCACCATGTTGTTGGAGAGGTATAGGAAATACTTTTACCCCTTCCTCAATTTGGTGATTGATGAGTTGCTCGTGCTCTTCAAAGGACGTCTTGTTTTCAAACAGTATATCCCCTTGAAAAGGCATAGGTTCGGAATCAAGCTCTTCGTTTTGTGTGACTGCGAAACTGGAATAGTGCTTGACATGATCGTGTACACAGGCACTGACATTGACATACCGAAAGCCGCTGCCAATGACCCCATGGGCATGTCAGGTGCCATCGTCAGGAAAATGTTGGCACCTTACCTGGGCAAAGGCCACATCATCTACACTGACAACTGGTATACTTCTCCTGCTCTCTGCCAGTTTCTTCATGACAACCAAACGGGGTCATGTGGGACTGTCAGAAAGACAAGAAAGTTTATGCCAAAATTCACAGGTGATGTCATTCCTCTCACAGATGCCTCCTCCAGTGACACACCTTCAGAAGACGACCTGGCCCAGGAACACCGCGAGAGGCATGTGCGAAGAAAGCGACGAAAGGGGCAGAAATTCAAGCAGCTCGGAAAGTGTGGGAAAGTGATAGCCCTGAAGTGGAAGGATAAGCGAGACGTCCACCTGCTTTCCACCGTCCACACAGGTGCCCAGATGGATTCTGGCAAAATCCACTACCGAACCAGGAAGACCATCTACAAGCCCGACATGGTAGTGGACTACACCAAAAACATGCGCATGGTGGACAAGTCTGACTGTCAGCTGTCAGGCGTTGAGTGTCTGAGGAAGACTGTGAAGTGGTATCACAAGCTCTTCCTCCACATTGTTGACATAACGATGCTGAACGCCTACAACTTGTGGTTGGTAAAAAAGAATATGGCCCCAAACCAGAAACTTAAATTCCGGGAGTTCGTGTACAACGTCTCATACCAACTCCTGGAGAAGTATGGCACCACCACTCACAGACGTACGGCATGGCATGGGGATCACGTTCCTGACCGTATCCAGCTGGGTGTCGAAAGACACTACCCCATCAACACTGAGATGCTTGGCACTCGTCACAGGCAGGCGCAGTGCACTGTCTGCAGCTCCAGTGTCAGGAAACCCCATGTCACAAAAAGAGTCACCTCAATGTGCGCAGAGTGCAAAGTTCCACTCTGCCTGGGTGACTGCTTCAGGGACTACCACACCTTCAAAAATTATTGAGTGTCGCCCTGCCCTGCCCTGCCCTGCCCTGCCCTGGACTCGCCCCGTGCCCTGCCCTGGACTCGCCCCCTGCCCAGCCCTGTCCTGGACTCACGCCCTACCTTACCTGACCTGACCTAATTGATCACGCTACCTCATAATGTAACATATATATTATATAATGTATAAGTTCCAAAGATGTCCCTGTGATATAGCTTTTACATTATATAATTGTATGTTTCATTATTTAGTTTATAAGTTTCAAAGATTTACATGTAATATGCCTTATTTTTTTAGTATATCAATATATATGTTTGTTATTAGCCAAAGTCATGTGTATATAATTATTTTCTTACCTCAAATGAATTGTACAAAAATAAATATGTTTCAACAAATCCTGTCAAACCTACTAAGATAATAAAAAAAAACAATAAAAAAAAAAAAAAACACAAGGTCATGTCATTGTATTCTTACAATATGATATATTCTATGAATATTTCATATTGTTTGAATACAATGGCATGATCTTGTAAAAAAATAAATTTATCAAAAATGTTCTAGACAATATAAAACCTTCCTCATACCAATTCGATCCCACAACCCTAGCACACTTTGAGTTTTCCAGTCCGCGACCTTACCAACCATGCCACAGGAGCTCATACCAAATATCACTCAAAACTTCGTGTCTACAATCGAAATGACAATTGTTACGGCTGGATCGGCAATACATATTCGGGATTCTTGATCGTAGGACAGAAATGGCTTATGTGACAACGACACGCTCGATTCCAGTCCCAAATACTATATGCTCCCGACAACAAAAGCACCAACGCCCTACAGAGTTATCGTCTATGGTAACGAGGTACCTTAACTCGGCGAAAGTGTACAACAGGGGTAGGCTATGAGGCTAAACTCCCTCAGACATTTATAGGTTACGTTATTACTAAAGAAATGCAATACTCAAGAAACTACGTTAATATTAAGCCTCTAATAATGTAGAATAGAAGCAGGCTAAAGGTATGACAGTGAAATGCTAAATGACAAATGTACACGCCTACTTGAAAGCGCGTGCACTAGAATAACTGTCCCCTACTAACATGCACTAGCATGTAGCATACAAGATGTTCATGATCCAGTAGATACCTAATAATACACATGGAAGGAACATAAATAGTAGTCACTTATTATAAGAATGAATCTATACTTGGAATAACTAAAAGGTTGCAGGCAACAGTACTGCGCCGGTAGCCTACTACCGCATAGGCTACTTCGCTTCTCTCACTCTGTCTCCCCTCTGAGTCCGTATGCGCCCTACGCAATAGAACTCCGGACACAGCAGCAAAACGACAGTGCAGTTAATTGATACATGAAAGTATTAATAGTGTTGTCTTGTGTGTGAGTAATGTGTATTGTAAAGTGTTACATACATAAACTTAAAGAGAGCTGCAATGCATAGTAAAATAAAGATATAACCCACTCATCATCCCCATGTGTTCTAGCTAGCAGGCCAAGTCACAGGAACAACGAGTCCCAGCACCGAAAGCGAGAACCCAGGAAAAGACTGCAGAGAACACAAGGACAGATAAATTATGTTACTCTACTATACCGGCACTACGAGCGAGCTGTAGTCTCTGGTACTACACTCGCTCCTGGCTCGGTAGGCAAATCAAGGCTAAGTCCTCGCCCCTCTACAGACAACTCCTGGGCATGGTCGGGCTCTTACACATGGCACTAGTCTAGTCACAAATTGGATGATGAGCTGGGCATATAACTCGTGAACATGTAGAACGTTCACCAACTATCCTCATCAAGAAGATCGCTGTTCACATTAACCCCTTAAATCTAATACATGTAAATATATGCTTGTCCTAAGAGTAATACGAGAGGTGAGTGCTGAAACTCCTTTAGGACCTCAAGGGAAGGTTATGCATTTAAATAGAGAGAAGAATGAAATGAGAGTAATGTCGTCAGAGAGAAAGAGTGCAACCGTGAGAAGTTGGGAGAGAGGGCAAGGGATGTTAGAATCTCAAAGGTTCTAGGCAACCTGATCATGGAACACACAGCGAGCCTCCAGGCAATGTGCAGTACGACAACATGGGCAGCCCAGGCAGCATAGGCAGGCGGCAATGGACTACCAACCCTGTCGCACCTAGCTATAAGCGCAAGGCTGCCAACCGGTCCATACGTCTGGCAACCACCCCCCCGGCAGCGTGGCGCATTGCTACCCTCTCGCTCTGAAGCCCAACTCACTCTCTCTCTCTGAACTCCCATTGTCTTATCTATCAACTTCTCTATTGATACTACATATTAAATGGAAGGTCTCGACATGGCTTAAAACAAAACCCACCACTGGTTAGCACATGACGAGACCTTTGCAGAGATACAAAGAACATAGTTATACGTTGTCACACTCAATATAGGCAGCCAGCACGGTACCGCGGTACAGAGGTACCGCACAGTGGCGGTACAGTGGAGTACCAAGGAGTACAATCAGGTTGCGTTGCCACGCACTGGGTGCGTCACAGCCCCCCCAAGATTTTAGATAATCGACCTTAGAAGCATTATCAAAATCTGACAGGCAACCAACCGACCTGCTACCCTTAGCTGCCACTAATTGCAAAAGGTGCACAACAACTGAAGTGTGAATTATACATAAAACACAATATCGCATGCATCATGCTACAACAATAAAGACTTACAAAACTAAAAAAAAAATTTCTCGTTTATTTTATTGTTTTATAATCTTTTTGGACGGCGTTATGATAGCCTAATTTTACTCCTGCTCAACCCACACACCGTGCACGACTATCCTGGATCATCAACCCTTGATAGACAATCTGCTATCACGTTCTCACTCCCGGCAATATGCTGAATGTTGAGATTATACTCTTGGAGCATTAGGGACCACCTGGTCAACCGCATATTCCGATTGTGAAACTGATTTAGGAATTTCAAGGGATGATGGTCCGTATAAATCGTCACTACCGGGCCGTAGGCTGGAACATAAACTTCGAAATGTTTGAGCGACAAAACGATAGCAAGAAGCTCCTTCTCTATAGTCGAGTAATTCCTTTGTGCCGAATTAAACTTGCGAGAAAAGAAGCTCACTGGGTGTTCCAAGCCCTCGGAATCAGTCTGCAGTAACACTGCCCCGGCACCCACACCGCTGGCATCAGTCGCCAGCTGAAAACTCCTGGAGAAGTCTGGGGCTCTCAAAATCGGATGGGTACACAGCAGGTGCTTGACTAGGTCGAAAGCCCTCTGACACTCCGCAGCCCAACAGAACTTCACTGACTTCGACAGTAGATCAGTTAACGGTGCTAAGACAGTAGAGTATCCCCGGATGAAGCGCCTATAATAGCCTATCATACCTAGGAACCGCATGACCTGGCGCTTAGTGGTGGGCCTGGGAAACATATTGATAGCCTGTATCTTGCTCAGGGGGGGGCACACCCGGCCTAACCCGACCACGAAGCCAAGATACTGCACAGTAGCCTTTACAAACTCGCACTTCCTCAGGTTCACCACCAGCCCAGCATCGTGCAACTTCCCAAACAGGGTCTCTAAGTGCCTTAGGTGATTTTCAAAATTGTCATCATACACTATCACGTCATCAAGGTAGACCGTGCAGTTAGGGATTTCGTCACAAATATCGTTCATCAGGTTCTGAAACGTGGCAGGTGCGTTCTTAAGCCCATAAGGCATTACGTTACATTGGTAGGTCTTGCCATCTACCACAAAACCACAAACTTGCTTAGCTCGGTCCGACAGGGGTACTTGCCAGTAGCCTTTTACAAGATCAATTTTAGTAAGGTACTTTGCATTCCCTATCTTGTCCACGCTGTCGTCAACTCGAGGCAAAGGGTAAGGGTTGGTAGTGGTCAAGCCATTTAGCCTACGAAAATCTATGCAGAACCGCACCTTGCCGTCAGGTTTTGGCTGCAACGTGACGGGTGATGTCCACTTCACATAACCTTCAGTGATCATCCCTCTCTCAACCATGTACTTTAACTCCTCCCGTAAAGCTGGCAACTTTACCGGGGGCACACGGTAGGGCACTGACTTGAAGGGCACATTATCACCGACGTCCACGTCGTGCGTTACCTGAGTAGTGAGACCTGGGTGTTCGGCGAAAACAGAGGGGTATGACCTGAACAGGCCTACGACAGCAGCACCCTGGTGCTCAGGCAGGTGACTTACAGCTTGCCTAGCCTCTTGTTCAGTATTCCCCGCCCACTGTTCCGCGGTAATGACACAGTCCCAGCTATCCTCCTCAGCAGCATGACTGTCCCCACCTCCTTCTCCACCCTGGCCGCTGCAGGCCAGCACAGGGACAGTGAGAGGCTCTGAGGGGCGTCTCACATACTCTTTCATGAGGTTAACATGACATAACTGATGTTTTTTTCTACGGTCAGGTGTTGCAACGAGATAATCAAGGTCGGACAGTTTCTTAGCCACCACATACGGCCCAATGAACTTGGCAGAAAGGGGTTGTCCAGGCAAAGGTAAAAGTAACATTACCTCCTGACCCACCGAAAACTCCCGAAGCTTCACCTTGGCGTCATACTGGTGCTTCATGACCGCCTGTGCATTAACCAAGTTATTACCTGCCGCTGCCATGCAACCTATAAGTCTCTCCCGGCTCTCAAGGATATATTTAAGTACAGACCCCGGCTTCTCTTCGCCCTCCCAGATCTCTTTCACCATACTTAAAGGTCCTCTCACATTATGGCCAAAGACTAGTTGATTTGGACTGAACCCCAGGCTCTCTCCTGGGACTTCACGTGCAGCGAACAGAACATACGGCAGACCCAAATCCCAATCAGTGTCATGTTCTGCACAGTAACAGCGTAGCATACTCTTCAGGGTCGAGTGCCACCGCTCCAAGACTCCCTGACTCTCGGGATGATAGGCTGACGACACTACAGAACATATACCGTGCAACTGAAGGGTTTGCTTGAACAATTTGGATGTAAAATTGCTCCCCTGGTCTGACTGCACCTCACGTGGAAATCCATAACGGGAACAGAACAATAATAAGTTTTTAACAACTGCCTTTGCCGAGCCGTTTCTCATGGGGTATGCGTCCGGGTATCTCGTAGCCACATCCATGATTGTCAACAGGAATTTATTGCCACTACTAGTAGGCGGGAAAGGGCCAACCAAATCTACTACAACTTTGCTGAACGGAGGCCCGGTGACAGGTATGGGAAACAAAGGTGCCTTCGGGATTGTCTGGTTAGGCTTCCCCGTTGTCTGGCAGGTCGCACACCCAGCCACCCATGCACAGACATCAGCCTTGACCCCAGGCCACCAGAAAAACCTGCCCAATGCCGCCAATGTTTTTGTTACCCCCAAATGACCCGCCACCGGCACATCATGCGCCAGACACAATAAGGACTCTCTATACTTATTTGGAACAACCACCTGGTCTACTACCCTCGCACCGCCCTCCCACTTCGATTTGGGGTCTAGAAATCTGCGGTACAATATCCTGTTGAGCCTAAAGAAATCTCCCGGCTTCGCATCCCCATCTTCCTCCAACTCTATGGCACCATTGCTATAACGAGCTAGGCTAGCGTCTTGCAGCTGCTGCTCACTAATGTCCCTGGGCGTCAATGCATAAAGATGGTTTTGTAATAAGACATTACCCCGGCTAGTAGGCTCTACTGCCTTAGTGGCTCTCGCTACAGCTCTTGCCTCACGCGAAGTCTTACCCAACTCTGCCTTGTTACACCCCATATCTGGGCCAGAGTCAACTCCCGTGTTTATTATAGGTCCAAGTACCGAATCACCGAGAAGTGCAGCAGAATCAATGTCCCTTTTCCTGCCCTTAGCAACCTTCTCCTGATCCTTCCTCCACTGTCCCCGAGGTTGAGTGCTAGGCTGTGCAGGAGCCGCAGAGCGAGATCGGGTTACCACACAGGCCATCTCATCCTGTTGGCACCTCCCAACCCATTCCCGATTCTCACCATCCACGTCGGCCGCCCTCTCGGCAACGACTAAGGGTGGAGTCCCGGAAGTGGGCACCGCAAAGTCGTTGCCGAGAAGAAGGTCGACGCCCTCAACTGGCAAACACTCAACGATCCCTACATCCAGCTCCCTGCACACCTCTCCCACTCTCAACTCCAACCTCACAAGTGGGTATGACCTCGTAGCATTTATACCCTGCACCACAACAACTCTGGCCGCATTTATCGGTTTCCCTGTGAAGTTCCTCAACAAAGTTTGCGAAGCCCCCGTATCCCTCAGCAAGTCAACCCTCCGTAGTTCACTCCCCCATCTCACAAACCCGTGCCCCCGATGGCTACAGAAAGTGTCCCGGACAGGTGTCGAGCCTTCCGTACGCTTCTTTACCGCGTGTGCCTCAGCTGCTGACAACCTACCCCGGGCAGTTGCTGCAGCCTTCAGAGACACACCGATACTGTGAACCAATGACACCGGCTTAGCGGGAGTGTTACTAGGGCACTCACGTGAATAATGGCCTAGCTTCTGACATTTGTAACATTTCACATCCCAAATGGGCTTCTTCCCTTGTGCGGGCGAAGAAGGGGCCTGACCTTTAGTAAACGGGAGAGGCTTGTGTTTGTAGGTGTTATTAGGTGCAATGCATTTAGTGTGGTTATGTGTGTCATAGGATTTGTTATTATCGAAAACTCTGGTGGGTGGGGTATAGCGCCCCTTCTGCCCTGACTCAGCCCTCTGAGCGGCACCGCAACCACGAATCAATGATAATCTGAAGTCTGCCATCTTGGCAGCCTCCTCTACTGTCTTGGGACATTTTTCCTTAATGTTCAGCGTTAGATCGGTTCCAGTACATTTGTAAAACTGTTCCAGATAGAAAAGTTGCTTAATTTCCTCAGCCGACTCTGCGTGCTCGGACCGAAACCAGTTATTACCTGCATCTGTTAAGTCCCGTGCGTGCTCCATAAAACTGACGTCGCTCTTCTTATTCACGCCACGGAACTTCAATCTATAAGTTTCGGGTTGCAGTTCGTAGGCCCGGAGCACAGCCTCCTTCACCAGTCCATACACGACACTCTCGTCCAGTGACAGTGCATCGTAGGCTTTCAACCCCTTACCCACTAGACGTGATGAAACTAATGCTGCCCATATAACCTCCGGCCAGTCATACTCACGACACTTCTTTTCGAAACGAGCAAAAAACTCAGTCACTGCTGTCTCATCAAATGCGGGTACTAACTTAATTAAATGCGAAAGTGAGTCTGTAACCCAGTGCCCACCACCGAGATGACGCCCCGTGGTCTCTACTCTAGACTTCTCGACATCCATTTCAGCCTGGTACCTGGTTGCATCCTGATTGGCTTGGATTCTAGCAACCTCTATGCGTTCTATACTAGCCTGTTGTATCCGAGTCTCCTGCAGCTTAATCCGTTCTATACTAGCCTGTTGACTCTCTTGCAACTTAAGCTTAGCTAGTTCTAGCTGAAATAACATCTCAGGAGACAGGCCTGGGGGGGGAGAGCACAAAATGGGGGATCCACACCGAGACGTGTTTACGGGTAAGCCAGCTTGCCATTGAGAACCCTCCTGCTGCATCGTGCTAAGACTCGCTGGCTGAGGGCCCAGCTCAGGGGTAGAGTGGATTGGAGGCTTGGAGGGAACCCCCCAAGACCCCACTCCACCCACCGCCCCATCGCCATCACCCAACAAACATGCCACCAAATTCTTCTTGGGCCAACTGTCAGGACAGTCCCGCCCCAAAACCGTGGCTAAACAGCGAAGACCGTAACAATCAATAGCCTGCAGGCGCTGTTCGGTCAAAGGTGTCTGCAAAAATGCCCGGGCATCCCTCTCTCCACTTATAACACTCCCCTCCCTAAATATCTGTTGTACTTGCTGGTCACTAGGCTGTACCGTGTTATCCTCCCCGTAAATGATGAGTCATTAGACATAGTGCTGGTTATACAATTGCTGTTCATAAAAAAAAAGAAGTGCTTATTACTAATTGCAGTCTCGACTCACAAAATGTTAAAGATGCTTGAATGACTCTACTCTAGACACCCCTAACGAAACAATCTGCAAGTCCACCAATACAATAATGACACAATAAAAATTCCTCCAATATGCAAGAAAATTCTAGCCAGCTCTACTAGGTAGCATAGAATAGTTCTCCAAAAAAACATGTGATAGGATACTACTGAATCTTGTGCAAGGTCGCCATTTTGTTACGGCTGGATCGGCAATACATATTCGGGATTCTTGATCGTAGGACAGAAATGGCTTATGTGACAACGACACGCTCGATTCCAGTCCCAAATACTATATGCTCCAGACAACAAAAGCACCAACGCCCTACAGAGTTATCGTCTATGGTAACGAGGTACCTTAACTCGGCGAAAGTGTACAACAGGGGTAGGCTATGAGGCTAAACTCCCTCAGACATTTATAGGTTACGTTATTACTAAAGAAATGCAATACTCAAGAAACTACGTTAATATTAAGCCTCTAATAATGTAGAATAGAAGCAGGCTAAAGGTATGACAGTGAAATGCTAAATGACAAATGTACACACCTACTTGAAAGCGCGTGCACTAGAATAACTGTCCCCTACTAACATGCACTAGCATGTAGCATACAAGATGTTCATGATCCAGTAGATACCTAATAATACACATGGAAGGAACATAAATAGTAGTCACTTATTATAAGAATGAATCTATACTTGGAATAACTAAAAGGTTGCAGGCAACAGTACTGCGCCGGTAGCCTACTACCGCATAGGCTACTTCGCTTCTCTCACTCTGTCTCCCCTCTGAGTCCGTATGCGCCCTACGCAACAGAACTCCGGACACAGCAGCAAAACGACAGTGCAGTTAATTGATACATGAAAGTATTAATAGTGTTGTCTTGTGTGTGAGTAATGTGTATTGTAAAGTGTTACATACATAAACTTAAAGAGAGCTGCAATGCATAGTAAAATAAAGATATAACCCACTCATCATCCCCATGTGTTCTAGCTAGCAGGCCAAGTCACAGGAACAACGAGTCCCAGCACCGAAAGCGAGAACCCAGGAAAAGACTGCAGAGAACACAAGGACAGATAAATTACGTTACTCTACTATACCGGCACTACGAGCGAGCTATAGTCTCTGGTACTACACTCGCTCCTGGCTCGGTAGGCAAATCAAGGCTAAGTCCTCGCCCCTCTACAGACAACTCCTGGGCATGGTCGGGCTCTTACACATGGCACTAGTCTAGTCACAAATTGGATGATGAGCTGGGCATATAACTCGTGAACATGTAGAACGTTCACCAACTATCCTCATCAAGAAGATCGCTGTTCACATTAACCCCTTAAATCTAATACATGTAAATATATGCTTGTCCTAAGAGTAATACGAGAGGTGAGTGCTGAAACTCCTTTAGGACCTCAAGGGAAGGTTATGCATTTAAATAGAGAGAAGAATGAAATGAGAGTAATGTCGTCAGAGAGAAAGAGTGCAACCGTGAGAAGTTGGGAGAGAGGGCAAGGGATGTTAGAATCTCAAAGGTTCTAGGCAACCTGATCATGGAACACACAGCGAGCCTCCAGGCAATGTGCAGTACGACAACATGGGCAGCCCAGGCAGCATAGGCAGGCGGCAATGGACTACCAACCCTGTCGCGCCTAGCTATAAATGCAAGGCTGCCAACCGGTCCATACGTCTGGCAACCACCCCCCCGGCAGCGTGGCGCATTGCTACCCTCTCGCTCTGAAGCCCAACTCACTCTCTCTCTCTGAACTCCCATTGTCTTATCTATCAACTTCTCTATTGATACTACATATTAAATGGAAGGTCTCGACATGGCTTAAAACAAAACCCACCACTGGTTAGCACATGACGAGACCTTTGCAGAGATACAAAGAACATAGTTATACGTTGTCACACTCAATATAGGCAGCCAGCACGGTACAGCGGTACAGAGGTACCGCACAGTGGCGGTACAGTGGAGTACCAAGGAGTACGATCAGGTTGCGTTGCCACGCACTGGGTGCGTTACAGCCCCCCCAAGATTTTAGATAATCGACCTTAGAAGCATTATCAAAATCTGACAGGCAACCAACCGACCTGCTACCCTTAGCTGCCACTAATTGCAAAAGGTGCACAACAACTGAAGTGTGAATTATACATAAAACACAATATCGCATGCATCATGCTACAACAATAAAGACTTACAAAACTAAAAAAACATTTTCTCGTTTATTTTATTGTTTTATAATCTTTTTGGACGGCGTTATGATAGCCTAATTTTACTCCTGCTCAACCCACACACCGTGCACGACTATCCTGGATCATCAACCCTTGATAGACAATCTGCTATCACGTTCTCACTCCCGGCAATATGCTGAATGTTGAGATTATACTCTTGGAGCATTAGGGACCACCTGGTCAACCGCATATTCCGATTGTGAAACTGATTTAGGAATTTCAAGGGATGATGGTCCGTATAAATCGTCACTACCGGGCCGTAGGCTGGAACATAAACTTCGAAATGTTTGAGCGACAAAACGATAGCAAGAAGCTCCTTCTCTATAGTCGAGTAATTCCTTTGTGCCGAATTAAACTTGCGAGAAAAGAAGCTCACTGGGTGTTCCAAGCCCTCGGAATCAGTCTGCAGTAACACTGCCCCGGCACCCACACCGCTGGCATCAGTCGCCAGCTGAAAACTCCTGGAAAAGTCTGGGGCTCTCAAAATCGGATGTGTACACAGCAGGTGCTTGACTAGGTCGAAAGCCCTCTGACACTCCGCAGCCCAACAGAACTTCACTGACTTCGACAGTAGATCAGTTAACGGTGCTAAGACAGTAGAGTATCCCCGGATGAAGCGCCTATAATAGCCTATCATACCTAGGAACCGCATGACCTGGCGCTTAGTGGTGGGCCTGGGAAACATATTGATAGCCTGTATCTTGCTCAGGGGGGGGCACACCCGGCCTAACCCGACCACGAAGCCAAGATACTGCACAGTAGCCTTTACAAACTCGCACTTCCTCAGGTTCACCACCAGCCCAGCATCGTGCAACTTCCCAAACAGGGTCTCTAAGTGCCTTAGGTGATTTTCAAAATTGTCATCATACACTATCACGTCATCAAGGTAGACCGTGCAGTTAGGGATTTCGTCACAAATATCGTTCATCAGGTTCTGAAACGTGGCAGGTGCGTTCTTAAGCCCATAAGGCATTACGTTACATTGGTAGGTCTTGCCATCTACCACAAAACCACAAACTTGCTTAGCTCGGTCCGACAGGGGTACTTGCCAGTAGCCTTTTACAAGATCAATTTTAGTAAGGTACTTTGCATTCCCTATCTTGTCCACGCTGTCGTCAACTCGAGGCAAAGGGTAAGGGTTGGTAGTGGTCAAGCCATTTAGCCTACGAAAATCTATGCAGAACCGCACCTTGCCGTCAGGTTTTGGCTGCAACGTGACGGGTGATGTCCACTTCACATAACCTTCAGTGATCATCCCTCTCTCAACCATGTACTTTAACTCCTCCCGTAAAGCTGGCAACTTTACCGGGGGCACACGGTAGGGCACTGACTTGAAGGGCACATTATCACCGACGTCCACGTCGTGCGTTACCTGAGTAGTGAGACCTGGGTGTTCGGCGAAAACAGAGGGGTATGACCTGAACAGGCCTAGGACAGCAGCACCCTGGTGCTCAGGCAGGTGACTTACAGCTTGCCTAGCCTCTTGTTCAGTATTCCCCGCCCACTGTTCCGCGGAAATGACACAGTCCCAGCTATCCTCCTCAGCAGCATGACTGTCCCCACCTCCTTCTCCACCCTGGCCGCTGCAGGCCAGCACAGGGACAGTGAGAGGCTCTGAGGGGCGTCTCACATACTCTTTCATGAGGTTAACATGACATAACTGATGTTTTTTTCTACGGTCAGGTGTTGCAACGAGATAATCAAGGTCGGACAGTTTCTTAGCCACCACATACGGCCCAATGAACTTGGCAGAAAGGGGGTGTCCAGGCAAAGGTAAAAGCAACATTACCTCCTGACCCACCGAAAACTCCCGAAGCTTCACCTTGGCGCCATACTGGTGCTTCATGACCGCCTGTGCATTAACCAAGTTATTACCTGCCGCTGCCATGCAACCTATAAGTCTCTCCCGGCTCTCAAGGATATATTTAAGTACAGACCCCGGCTTCTCTTCGCCCTCGCAGATCTCTTTCACCATACTTAAAGGTCCTCTCACATTATGGCCAAAGACTAGTTGATTTGGACTGAACCCCAGGCTCTCTCCTGGGACTTCACGTGCAGCGAACAGAACATACGGCAGACCCAAATCCCAATCAGTGTCATGTTCTGCACAGTAACAGCGTAGCATACTCTTCAGGGTCGAGTGCCACCGCTCCAAGACTCCCTGACTCTCGGGATGGTAGGCTGACGACACTACAGAACATATACCGTGCAACTGAAGGGTTTGCTTGAACAATTTGGATGTAAAATTGCTCCCCTGGTCTGACTGCACCTCACGTGGAAATCCATAACGGGAACAGAACAATAATAAGTTTTTAACAACTGCCTTTGCCGAGCCGTTTCTCATGGGGTATGCGTCCGGGTATCTCGTAGCCACATCCATGATTGTCAACAGGAATTTATTGCCACTACTAGTAGGCGGGAAAGGGCCAACCAAATCTACTACAACTTTGCTGAACGGAGGCCCGGTGACAGGTATGGGAAACAAAGGTGCCTTCGGGATTGTCTGGTTAGGCTTCCCCGTTGTCTGGCAGGTCGCACACCCAGCCACCCATGCACAGACATCAGCCTTGACCCCAGGCCACCAGAAAAACCTGCCCAATGCCGCCAATATTTTTGTTACCCCCAAATGACCCGCCACCGGCACATCATGCGCCAGACACAATAAGGACTCTCTATACTTATTTGGAACAACCACCTGGTCTACTACCCTCGCACCGCCCTCCCACTTCGATTTGGGGTCTAGAAATCTGCGGTACAATATCCTGTTGAGCCTAAAGAAATCTCCCGGCTTCGCATCCCCATCTTCCTCCAACTCTATGGCACCATTGCTATAACGAGCTAGGCTAGCGTCTTGCAGCTGCTGCTCACTAATGTCCCTGGGCGTCAATGCATCAAGATGGTTTTGTAATAAGACATTACCCCGGCTAGTAGGCTCTACTGCCTTAGTGGCTCTCGCTACAGCTCTTGCCTCACGCGAAGTCTTACCCAACTCTGCCTTGTTACACCCCATATCTGGGCCAGAGTCAACTCCCGTGTTTATTATAGGTCCAAGTACCGAATCACCGAGAAGTGCAGCAGAATCAATGTCCCTTTTCCTGCCCTTAGCAACCTTCTCCTGATCCTTCCTCCACTGTCCCCGAGGTTGAGTGCTAGGCTGTGCAGGAGCCGCAGAGCGAGATCGGGTTACCACACAGGCCATCTCATCCTGTTGGCACCTCCCAACCCATTCCCGATTCTCACCATCCACGTCGGCCGCCCTCTCGGCAACGACTAAGGGTGGAGTCCCGGAAGTGGGCACCGCAAAGTCGTTGCCGAGAAGAAGGTCGACGCCCTCAACTGGCAAACACTCAACGATCCCTACATCCAGCTCCCTGCACACCTCTCCCACTCTCAACTCCAACCTCACAAGTGGGTATGACCTCGTAGCATTTATACCCTGCACCACAACAACTCTGGCCGCATTTATCGGTTTCCCTGTGAAGTTCCTCAACAAAGTTTGCGAAGCCCCCGTATCCCTCAGCAAGTCAACCCTCCGTAGTTCAATCCCCCAGCTCACAAACCCGTGCCCCCGATGGCTACAGAAAGTGTCCCGGACAGGTGTCGAGCCTTCCGTACGCTTCTTTACCGCGTGTGCCTCAGCTGCTGACAACCTACCCCGGGCAGTTGCTGCAGCCTTCAGAGACACACCGATACTGTGAACCAATGACACCGGCTTAGCGGGAGTGTTACTAGGGCACTCACGTGAATAATGGCCTAGCTTCTGACATTTGTAACATTTCACATCCCCAATGGGCTTCTTCCCTTGTGCGGGCGAAGAAGGGGCCTGACCTTTAGTAAACGGGAGAGGCTTGTGTTTGTAGGTGTTATTAGGTGCAATGCTTTTAGTGTGGTTATGTGTGTCATAGGATTTGTTATTATCGAAAACTCTGGTGGGTGGGGTATAGCGCCCCTTCTGCCCTGACTCAGCCCTCTGAGCGGCACCGCAACCACGAATCAATGATAATCTGAAGTCTGCCATCTTGGCAGCCTCCTCTACTGTCTTGGGACATTTTTCCTTAATGTTCAGCGTTAGATCGGTTCCAGTACATTTGTAAAACTGTTCCAGATAGAAAAGTTGCTTAATTTCCTCAGCCGACTCTGCGTGCTCGGACCGAAACCAGTTATTACATGCATCTGTTAAGTCCCGTGCGTGCTCCATAAAACTGACGTCGCTCTTCTTATTCACGCCACGGAACTTCAATCTATAAGTTTCGGGTTGCAGTTCGTAGGCCCGGAGCACAGCCTCCTTCACCAGTCCATACACTACACTCTCGTCCAGTGACAGTGCATCGTAGGCTTTCAACCCCTTACCCACTAGACATGATGAAACTAATGCTGCCCATTTAACCTCCGGCCAGTCATACTCACGACACTTCTTTTCGAAACGAGCAAAAAACTCAGTCACTGCTGTCTCATCAAATGCGGGTACTAACTTAATTAAATGCGAAAGTGAGTCGGTAACCCGGTGCCCACCACCGAGATGACGCCCCGTGGTCTCTACTCTAGACTTCTCGACATCCATTTCAGCCTGGTACCTGGTTGCATCCTGATTGGCTTGGATTCTAGCAACCTCTATGCGTTCTATACTAGCCTGTTGTATCTGAGTCTCCTGCAGCTTAATCCGTTCTATACTAGCCTGTTGACTCTCTTGCAACTTAAGCTTAGCCAGTTCTAGCTGAAATAACATCTCAGGAGACAGGCCTGGGGGGGGGAGAGCACAAAATGGGGGATCCACACCGAGACGTGTTTACGGGTAAGCCAGCTTGCCATTGAGAACCCTCCTGCTGCATCGTGCTAAGAATCGCTGGCTGAGGGCCCAGCTCAGGGGTAGAGTGGAATGGAGGCTTGGAGGGAACCACCCAAGACCCCACTCCACCCACCGCCCCATCGCCATCACCCAACAAACATGCCACCAAATTTTTCTTGGGCCAACTGTCAGGACAGTCCCGCCCCAAAACCGTGGCTAAACAGCGAAGACCGTAACAATCAATAGCCTGCAGGCGCTGTTCGGTCAAAGGTGTCTGCAAAAATGCCCGGGCATCCCTCTCTCCACTTATAACACTCCCCTCCCTAAATATCTGTTGTACTTGCTGGTCACTAGGCTGTACCGTGTTATCCTCCCCCGTAAATGATGAGTCATTAGACATAGTGCTGGTTATACAATTGCTGTTCATAAAAAAAAAGAAGTGCTTATTACTAATTGCAGTCTCGACTCACAAAATGTTAAAGATGCTTGAATGACTCTACTCTAGACACCCCTAACGAAACAATCTGCAAGTCCACCAATACAATAATGACACAATAAAAATTCCTCCAATATGCAAGAAAATTCTAGCCAGCTCTACTAGGTAGCATAGAATAGTTCTCCAAAAAACATGTGATAGGATACTACTGAATCTTGTGCAAGGTCGCCATTTTGTTACGGCTGGATCGGCAATACATATTCGGGATTCTTGATCGTAGGACAGAAATGGCTTATGTGACAACGACACGCTCGATTCCAGTCCCAAATACTATATGCTCCAGACAACAAATGCACCAACGCCCTACAGAGTTATCGTCTATGGTAACGAGGTACCTTAACTCGGCGAAAGTGTACAACAGGGGTAGGCTATGAGGCTAAACTCCCTCAGACATTTATAGGTTACGTTATTACTAAAGAAATGCAATACTCAAGAAACTACGTTAATATTAAGCCTCTAATAATGTAGAATAGAAGCAGGCTAAAGGTATGACAGTGAAATGCTAAATGACAAATGTACACGCCTACTTGAAAGCGCGTGCACTAGAATAACTGTCCCCTACTAACATGCACTAGCATGTAGCATACAAGATGTTCATGATCCAGTAGATACCTAATAATACACATGGAAGGAACATAAATAGTAGTCACTTATTATAAGAATGAATCTATACTTGGAATAACTAAAAGGTTGCAGGCAACAGTACTGCGCCGGTAGCCTACTACCGCATAGGCTACTTCGCTTCTCTCACTCTGTCTCCCCTCTGAGTCCGTATGCGCCCTACGCAACAGAACTCCGGACACAGCAGCAAAACGACAGTGCAGTTAATTGATACATGAAAGTATTAATAGTGTTGTCTTGTGTGTGAGTAATGTGTATTGTAAAGTGTTACATACATAAACTTAAAGAGAGCTGCAATGCATAGTAAAATAAAGATATAACCCACTCATCATCCCCATGTGTTCTAGCTAGCAGGCCAAGTCACAGGAACAACGAGTCCCAGCACCGAAAGCGAGAACCCAGGAAAAGACTGCAGAGAACACAAGGACAGATAAATTACGTTACTCTACTATACCGGCACTACGAGCGAGCTGTAGTCTCTGGTACTACACTTGCTCCTGGCTCGGTAGGCAAATCAAGGCTAAGTCCTCGCCCCTCTACAGACAACTCCTGGGCATGGTCGGGCTCTTACACATGGCACTAGTCTAGTCACAAATTGGATGATGAGCTGGGCATATAACTCGTGAACATGTAGAACGTTCACCAACTATCCTCATCAAGAAGATCGCTGTTCACATTAACCCCTTAAATCTAATACATGTAAATATATGCTTGTCCTAAGAGTAATACGAGAGGTTAGTGCTGAAACTCCTTTAGGACCTCAAGGGAAGGTTATGCATTTAAATAGAGAGAAGAATGAAATGAGAGTAATGTCGTCAGAGAGAAAGAGTGCAACCGTGAGAAGTTGGGAGAGAGGGCAAGGGATGTTAGAATCTCAAAGGTTCTAGGCAACCTGATCATGGAACACACAGCGAGCCTCCAGGCAATGTGCAGTACGACAACATGGGCAGCCCAGGCAGCATAGGCAGGCGGCAATGGACTACCAACCCTGTCGCGCCTAGCTATAAACGCAAGGCTGCCAACCGGTCCATACGTCTGGCAACCACCCCCCCGGCAGCGTGGCACATTGCTACCCTCTCGCTCTGAAGCCCAACTCACTCTCTCTCTCTGAACTCCCATTGTCTTATCTATCAACTTCTCTATTGATACTACATATTAAATGGAAGGTCTCGACATGGCTTAAAACAAAACCCACCACTGGTTAGCACATGACGAGACCTTTGCAGAGATACAAAGAACATAGTTATACGTTGTCACACTCAATATAGGCAGCCAGCACGGTACAGCGGTACAGAGGTACCGCACAGTGGCGGTACAGTGGAGTACCAAGGAGTACAATCAGGTTGCGTTGCCACGCACTGGGTGCGTCACAATATATATATATATATGCTATATATAATATATATATAAATATATCCACACACATACATTACCATTACCATTTACCATTCTTTATATTTTGTTTGACACCTTGTATATATATAATTTATATATATATATATACATATATATATATATATATATATATATATATATATATATATATATATATATATATATATATACTGTGTATATATATATATATATATATATATATATATATATATATATATATATATATATATATATACATTACTTTATTTTATTTACGTGTACAATAGAATTATTTCTGAATTTATTACCTGAAGATTACCTGGCTTTCTTATTTTGTTTTTTCAGTGTCAACCCAGGAGCCATTTCCCTTCTCGTTGGAAAGGGTGTATATTGTGGCAAAGATATACAACTGTATAAACATTCTCATATATTTTCATAACAATAACAATGCATGGAAACAATTGCGCATAGCTCACGAACCAATTACTCTATATTATTTTTGTTTTCACCATTGGAAAGAGCACAATTTTCCGATTCCGGTGATATATACAGTTATATACGTATCTGACCAAATAACGCAACCACGAGGTGGGGAACAGCTCGGAACCCGGCTAGCATCGCCGGAACAGAGACGGGTGAAGCGTAAATATTCGCATTTTGGCTCTTCATTTCAAATATTCATAGCGCAAAAAGTATTTGTCCTAGGAACTTCTAGTTTGTTTTATGCTCATCAGCATTATTTGCCGTATTCATTCAGCCTAAATTTAAAACCATACACTTCGTAGCAACGAAATAAATCGAAAATGTTATAAACCATATCAATCAAAATTAGATTTTTTTTTTTTCGGTCATTGCATGGAAACAATTGTGCATAGCTCGCGAACCAATTATGCTATATTATTTTGGTTTTCACCATTGGAAAGAGCACAATTTTCCGATTCCGGTGATATATACAGTTATATACGTATCCGAGCAAATAACGCAACCACGAGGTGGGGAACAGCTCGGAACCCGGCTAGCATCGCCGGAACAGAGATGGTGAAGCGTAAATATTCGCATTTTGGTTCTTCATTTCAAATATTCATAGCGCAAAAAGTATTTGTCCTAGGAACTTCTAGTTTGTTTTATACTCATCAGCATTATTTGCCGTATTCATACAGCCTAAATTTAAAACCATACACTTCGTAGCAACGAAATAAATGGAAAATGTTATAAACCATATAAATCAAAATCATATATTTTTTGTTTTCGGCCACTGCTTGAGAACTATTGAAGATAAACAATTTCTGTTTCCAGATTTGGAAAGAGGAGGAAAAATACTATTATTTGAGCAAAAAAAAAATATATGGTCATCACTCACAATTTCGAGCTAGGACGGTGTGAAGACAATTGCATGGGAAATAATTGTATTCCGGACTCATTTACACTTTCATATTTCGATTTATTTAAAAAAAAATTTATTTTATCATGTACTATAAATATTCCTCTTTCCATTGATATATGATACATCACAATAAACAGCATTCTGGTGGATGGAAATCGCGAAAAATGTAAGGCTTCGACAACACTCATGAGCCAAATTCAAGACCCAAAATACTTGTCAAGCGCCAACTCGGACTTATTGGAACATAATATGATGGAGGGAGTTAATGCCTTACCACCAAGTTGGTACTGCAACGTATGTGTGGTTTGAGGTATATGTGTAACTGTGTGTGTGTGTACTTACTCTAGTTGTATTGCGGGAGTGAGCATGCTCGTTATTTCCCGCCTCCTATATGTGTAGGTGTTATATGTATCGTTGGAATGGCTGTGGATGTGTGTGTAGTCTGTATTTTTAGCCAATTGGCGACATCGGAAACGAAGGCTTAGGGTGGATCTGTATGGTACCATTCTCACTATAGACGGTACCGTCTCGCCCGAAGGCTTAGGTAGCCATCAGCTTAGGTGAACCATATGATACCCATCTCGCCTTGTACCATTTTTGCCAACCCCAGATGGGACGTCACAACGTCGTCCACTTATTCCAGGTACCTATTTACAGCTAGGTGAACTGAGGCTAACACATGCAAGGAGACAAGCCCAATTTGTCTCCACCCGGCCGGGGATTGAACCCCCGACCCCTCGTGTGTGAGACGAGAGCTCTACCTACTAGGCTACGGGTTGTATAAAATTTAAATTACCATACCCACCCATCACCTCTGATCCTCTTGATTAATAGAACAACAACACTAACCAGAGATCCGACCGTTTCTGTCGGCATTCCGCTGTAGGTATATATTCCGCTGTAGGTATATATTCCGCTGTAGGTATATATTCCGCTGTAGGTATATATTCCGCTGTAGGTATATATTCCGCTGTAGGTATATATTCCGCTGTAGGTATATATTCCGCTGTAGGTATATATTCCGCTGTAGGTATATATTCCGCTGTAGGTATATATTCAAACGGTGAATGCCAGTAATACAATATGGCAGATCAGGTGAATGTGGGTGTGTGTGTGTGTGCGTGTGTGTGTGTGTGTGTATTTGGAATACATAAATATAGAAAACCATCTGCGAATTCCACATTCTCTCTCTGCATTACTTTAGTTCACTTATTGTTATTGGTATTGTAAAATACCCTCATTGTTCCCTGATTAAATAGCAGTGTATGAATATTCCCATATTCAAAAAATATGCTATAGGGGTGCAATGCCTGGTGAGTTATCTGCTCAACAGGTGGCGTTGTGTGTGTGTAAGTGTGAGAGTCCGAGTGTAGGGGGTGAGACAGTGAAGCACGGGAACGAGATGGCTTCAGAGATGGGGTCGTTTCGGGCCATGAGTGAGCACCGTGCCTCATGTGAAGGCAAGATGGCAGGTGCTCGTTGTACTCTACGTGCTTCACATGTCTCACTCCCTAGACTGGAACAAGACCTCACGGGCTTCACTGTTCATTGTAAAGCGGTGAATGTTAAGGCTCTCAGCCTATGCCCGAGAGGAAGTAAGTTGGAATATAGAAAAAACAAAATAAAAAATAAAAAAAATAATGTATTTTGCCATACATGTTTTTGTTTGTATTCTCTTTTCTCTCACCCACTTCCTCTTCCTCTCTATTCGCCTGACGCAAATTGTCTTCTCACTTCTATGCCACATTATATTACTTGCATTCACCTGATCTGCCATATTGTAGTACTGGCATTCACCGTTTCAATATATACCTACAGTGGAATGCCGAAAGAAACGGTCGGATTCTGGTTAGTGTTGTTGTTCTATTAATCAAGAGGATCAGAGGTGATGGGTGGGTATGGTAATTTAAATTTTATGCCGGGTTCTTTGTTATGATAATAAGCTGCAAGTTGATATTCAGATAGGTATGGACCACCATATGTCAAAACTGGAGACAGAACTGGCATTCTCCATTATATTAGGAGAAGCCCACGGTTATCTACATATATCCTTAATTATCAAGATGATGAAATGATTTTTGGCAGCTATATAAATATTTACCATAGAAAGGTCTCACTATATAATTTGCTGAAAGGCGAACGTTTATACCCAATCTTGCAAAGGTGGAGTGTTACAATAAATGTGGTTTGCCATCTTAGTTATTTAGATGCCGAGGTAATGCCTAACAAAAATATATATAAACCTGATGTTCGTGAACGTTGGTGGGAAGATAGGATATGCACCATGGAAGAAGTGATTCAAATTAAGAGGCGATCCAGAATATATCCCAGAACCCAGATCCAGAAGAACATTATCATATTAATGATAAAGAACCAGCCAGCGTAGGCACTCTACCAAGTGCCGTTCTAGTTTACTTATATATCCTGTAAACCAACACTATATCCACCTTGTCTTTGTCTAAACTTCGTCAAATTAAATCAAGTAGACTTTTTGTATTCAAATTAAGTTCTTTGAAGTAAGGTAATCGTAGGATTGATATAGGAAAGAATAGTTAGGGAAAACTGAGTAAAACTGTTAACACATATAGCTGGCCGCCACGTTCTAAACGCAATGCACGAAAAACATTATACGGATACACAAATGGACATAGTGATAATAGGGAATATTAAATATAAATCCAGGAATATTATACGAGAGAATGGAAGTGAACTACAGAATATTTAAAATATTCGGTAGAAATTTGTATAACAAATAAAAAACATAACCAAGACAAATACAAATAATACTAGCATATATTGTAGGAGTGTAGTTTGATAGAGATAGGGAGAGGTGTATTATGGGCGTATTATATTAATAATACGAGAGGGAGAGAGAGGTGGAATATTAGTTTAAGGGTAAAAGTGGGGGTAAGGTAACTACCGCATTATCCTGCTTCTACACCCTCCTATTCGGCCCTCTTAACCCCCCCCCCCCCCCCCACCTGGCCCCCACTTGCTCTGGCTGGCATCCAGTCTTAAGGGGTACCAAACAAAAAAAACGTTTTACTTAAGGCATTCACGTGTGAGTCCATGAATTATTATGAGTGACTGTACTAACTAACAGGGAAGGGTGGACAGCTATAAACCATAATGATTAAAAGCACCGTAACAACTCATCCTCACACCCTCCCATTGGATCCTATCCTTCCCTACCGTGTCCCCTCTCTCTCCTTCCCATCAAGCTACGCCAACTATGGGTCATATTCTACAAGATGATGAGGGTGAGTGATCTTACTAAATTCAGAGCGAACAAAACATGTAGCGAAGTTACCATTAGGTGGCCCAGTCGGAAAGGTGACCGACTGTACGTTACCAAGACATTATCGACCCAGACACAGCGCAAGTAATTAAGTAAGGTTTCCTATATACAGTACAGTATATATTATATATTCCTGCTCTAACTGTCACTGGTATATACGGAGACGAACATATTCGTATAAAATAAAGTTTCAGTGGTAGAGGCTTGATTCTTGTTTTCAAAGGTTCCTTATTCTCTGCCGTATGTCAGGAACTATATTTCATAGTCGCTTATTTTACCAGATGAGATAAAATGGCACATACAGTGAGGCAAATCATTTTCTGATTGTTCTTCGCATGACAGGGGTGATAATATGCATATACACTATACTAATATATTCATGGAACATAAATGTTGATGATACCGATGAAAAGAGCATACACAATACAATATAGGGCACTCCTAAAAAAACAATGTTGTCTTTGAAAAAGTCCTTGAAATTGTCCGTTCAATTATGCATCAACGGAATTTTCTTTTAGGCACACATTTTCACGATGATAATTAGAAGTTTTTATATTTGTTCTAAAAACAAATATATAAAAACCCTTTCCTCGTGTTGTGTATGTATAATAAAGTGTATTGAAAAGTTATATTTATAGTCTGAACCCGACCGAGAGTGAATATTTTCGCCCGACGGCCATATTATATAAGCGGAATACGATCATCTTAAATAATTATATGAAATCCAATTATTATATTATATTAAGGTAAATCACCTATATAATACCGGAAATACAAGAGATGATCAAAGAAAAAAATAAATTAGCGAAACAATATGCCATAAAACCTATCACGTTTGGAGAGAGATACCGTAGGCTTCGTAATCAAGTTACGACCTCTATACGAACAGCCAAAGGAAACTACCATAAACAAAAGTTGGAAGAAGCTGCTGGTGACGGTAAAAAGGCTTGGCATATAATTAACTCAGTTCTAGGAAGACAAAAATACAGCAAATTAAGTGATACATTTATTCATAACAACAATGAAATTAAAGAACCAGATGTAATAGCACACCAGTTTAATTCATACTTTGTCAAAGTCGGGAAAAATCTAGCTGAAAACATCAGAGAGTCAAATGTTTCCTTTAATTCATACTTAACTAATCCACAAGCATCAACATTCTTAATGCCTCCAGTTATTACAGAAGAATTATTAAATACAGTTAGCCAACTGCGGGATTCCTCTCCAGGCTGTGATGGGATACCTATGAAAATATTACGAATCGTGATGCCTTCTATGTCACAAGTTGTTTTATACCTCTGTAATATGTCCTTTTTCACGGGTATTTTTCCCGATCATCTTAAAATTGCGAAGGTGTTACCAATATATAAATCTGGGGATAAGACGCTATGTAATAATCACCGGCCCATATCAGTTTTACCTGTTGTGAGCAAAATATTAGAGAAACTAATGTATAATAGACTAAATGAATTTTGTTTATCGAACCGTATAATTTCTGATGCCCAGTATGGATTTAGGTGTGGAAAATCAACGGAAACTGCGCTAATAAAATTTAGTAATGACGTACTTGCAGCCTTTGATGATAGACTGTTTACAATTAGTGTATTTTTAGATCTGTCAAAAGCCTTTGACACAGTTGACCACCACATTCTATTAGAGAAACTCAAACATTATGGTATAAGAAATACTACATTCAGGTGGTTTGAATCTTACCTTAAGGACCGTAAACAATATGTAGAATATAATAATATTAAATCTAGTGAACAATCTTTAGCCTTTGGAGTTCCACAGGGGTCCATACTGGGCCCATTATTGTTTATTATATATGTGAATGATTTAATTAACACAAATGTACTATTTAAAACAATTATGTTTGCAGACGATACAACACTTTATGCCAGTCACAGCAATTTAAATACTCTAGTGCAATCAGTGAATAATGAACTAAATAATGTCTATTGTTGGATGACCGCAAATAAGCTAACCTTAAATATCGACAAAACAAAATATATTATTCATCACAGAAAAAAGAATGTTCCTCCAAATGTAGATTCCATTAAAATAGGAAATTCAATGTTAATAGAAGAGCAAAATATAAAATTTCTTGGTGTTGTAGTGGATAGGCAATTGACTTGGCAGTCACATATACAAACATTAACAAACAAGATAAATAAACAATGTGGTATATTATATCTAACTCGTAACTGCTTTCCTTCGGAAGTACTTAAACAACTTTACTACTCCTTGGTGTACCCTTACTTTTCATACTGTCACACAGTTTGGGCAACCACAGGTAAAACTAAGATAGAGAGAGTCAAACTACCGCAAAAGAAAATTATTAGGACAATCACTTTCAAAAGAAAATATGATCACACAAATGAATTATTTAAATCTCTAAGGCTTTTAAAATGGGAAGACATAAACATATATTGCACTGCTATCTTTGTTTATAAAGCCATTAATAATTACAATACCATAAATATATTTATTTTCGTTTAAATGAAAGATATACCTTAAGAAACACAAGAGATTTAGAAATTCCATTATTGGCATCAAATCAATCTCAAAAATCGATTCATTATCATGGTGTAAAGGTCTGGAATGCACTGCCTAGGCATATTCTGGATAAACCCTCCCTGTCTAGTTTTAAGATGTCCCTCAAATCATTTTTATTGAGTAAATATTAAAACATCCGTCAAATTGTAAGTTACTTTTGTGCTGAATATGTTTATGTGGTGTAAGTTTATGGGTGTAAGTTACTTTTGTGCTGAGTATGTTTATGTGGTGTAAGTTACTTTTGTGCTCAGTATGTTTATGTGGTGTAAGTTTATGTGGTGTAAGTTACTTTTGTGCTGAGTATGTTTATGTGGTGTAAGTTTATGTGGTGTAAGTTACTTTTGTGCTGAGTATGTTTATGTGGTGTAAGTTTATGTGGTGTAAGTTACTTTTGTGCTGAGTATGTTTATGTGGTGTAAGTTTATGTGGTGTAAGTTACTTTTGTGCTGAGTATGTTTATGTGGTGTAAGTTTATGTGGTGTAAGTTACTTTTGTGCTGAGTATGTTTATGTGGTGTAAGTTTATGTGGTGTAAGTTACTTTTGTGCTGAGTATGTTTATGTGGTGTAAGTTTATGTGGTGTAAGTTACTTTTGTGCTGAGTATGTTTATGTGGTGTAAGTTTATGTGGTGTAAGTTACTTTTGTGCTGAGTATGTTTATGTGGTGTAAGTTTATGTGGTGTAAGTTACTTTTGTGCTGAGTATGTTTATGTGGTGTAAGTTTATGTGGTATAAGTTACTTTTGTGCTGAGTATGTTTATGTGGTGTAAGTTTATGGGTGCGAATTGAAAGAGTATATATTATATGTATGTAAAAATGTAAATTAATTCGGGTTAAATCAAGGTGCCTTAAAGAGAGTTTTCTCTCATAAGGCTTAGCCAGTTGACTTCCATGTATTTAAATTCTGAACTTATTGTATATCTGAAGGCTAAATAAATATATTTGAATTGAATTAAAATATATTTGAATATTGATGATAGAATATTTCTAAGTATTGCCATCGAAAAGAGCGGAAAACATACTTATGATTTCATATTACAAACATATACAGTACGGTATATATATTTAATGTTACAAACATTATACAGTACGGTATATATATTTCATGTTACAAACATTATACAGTACGGTATATATATTTCATGTTACAAACATATACAGTACGGTATATATATTTCATGTTACAAACATTATACAGTACGGTATATATATTTAATGTTACAAACATATACCGTACGGTATATATATTTCATGTTACAAACATATACAGTACGGTATATATATTTAATGTTACAAACATTATACAGTACGGTATATATATTTCATGTTACAAACATATACAGTACGGTATATATATTTCATGTTACAAACATTATACAGTACGGTATATATATTTCATGTTACAAACATATACAGTACGGTATATATATTTCATGTTACAAACATTATACAGTACGGTATATATATTTAATGTTACAAACATATACAGTACGGTATATATATTTAATGTTACAAACATTATACAGTACGGTATATATATTTCATGTTACAAACATATACAGTACGGTATATATATTTCATGTTACAAACATATACAGTACGGTATATATATTTCATGTTACAAACATATACAGTACGGTATATATATTGCATGTTACAAACATTATACAGTACGGTATATATATTTCATGTTACAAACATATACCGTACGGTATATATATTTCGCGATTTTCCAAAATATCTTGTGTTTGAGGAAAATCACCAATATTATTTTGGAAACATTCCTAATATTAATTTTTGACGATAATTATTATTGGTTTCATAATTTGTCTTTAACCCTTTGAGTACCAGCGACGTGTGTTATATTTTAATCTAGTTATATTTATATGATATTATGCGGCTTGGGAAGGATCTGAGGTAGTTAAAAGCGTTAGTTGAGGTATTCTAAAGCATTATTGTTACTCGAGGTCCTTCCTAAGCTGTATAATAATCGTCTAATAGTTGCCAGAATATAATGCAAAGGACGTCACCAGTACTGTACGGGTTAAGTATTATGATAGTATTACCTTCCCTCTATTTACTGATACATAGAAAAGTTCGGTTAAGTTAAAACAATAATTGTTGGTTAAAATACGAGCGGTAGTAAACATATTTGGTGGCGGATTTGGGAATTGGATGAGATAGACGATTGTATTCATTAATGAGAAAGAAAAAGTTCCTGACCATAACTTACGTAAGTAATCCCCGGATTCTGCAGTACGAGTTCCTTAGACAAAACACACTTAATTATGCTCCTTGGTGCTACCCGATATTTCTAAGGGTTTCTTTCTACTTGATCGGTACTGTTATACACCTTTAAAAGTTAAAGATATGCATATTTTCTGGCATAATAACATACACCATTGATATTCATGCAATTACAATTGACACATAAACTGTATTGTCGTTATTTGATCATTCTTGTCCATTAATATATCAATTGTCAGGGAGGTAATATCCCAGTAATATAAAAGTATATTACAGTTATTGTCACACATCACTTGACATGAAATATGTTGTTATAACACAACACTTATAAATATAAATGAAGTATATTATGAGCTATGGGGTAAGTTTAAGTCTACTATTATGGATTGGGGCAGGGGGCTAGGAATCCTCCTCCCCTTGTATAATTCTCCTACTCGACGAAATAGAGAAAGGGGCAAGGGAATGCGAAAGTGGTCCCTGACCCTGAGAATAGGAATTTTAAATTTTATTTCTGTTCGGGCTCTGTCTTGTGTCGGCCACCCCCAGCAATGGGGCATGTGCCTGAGTATATACATACATACATACATACATTATGGATTCACAAAAATAATTGTACCCACTAAACCTAAACGTAATAATAAATCAAATATGCTCCCCATGGTACAGTACAAACATTGGCAAGCCAAGGAGAAAGAAAAAGAAAACTTCACAAACTTATTCAAGTAGCTTCAAATAACGAAAAATATAAATTATGTGGTAAAGGTGGTGGCCGCATTTATCTATCAAATCTATCATATATCTACCAAACTACAAGCTAATCTACCAGAATCGACCCAGCATCTTTAACCAGCGAAACGACTATTAAAAACAAATCTTAACCCCTTAAGGTAACAACATTATATATATACAGTATATATTATATACTGTATATATATATATATATATATAAATATATATATTTCTATATTATGTTTTGTGTTAGGTAAATTCAATATTTAATAGGGCCCCTCCATCATTGACGACTTCGCCTATTAACATTAATAGTCTCCATTCAACATCCTGCGCCAGCAATTTGAATAACCCGCGCGGAAGATCATGGAGTACTCATCATAAGTGCACGCCTAATTCCCTTATGGGATCGTCATTTTGATTGGGTACCCTACAGAAAAAAACTCCGTAAAAAAATAAAAAAATAAAAAGATATATTAATATCTGTTATTATATGACTTGCCATATACGTGGATTTCTCATGTTTTGCTTCCCCGATACCAGGCCCCCTAGCGGCCATCCTCTTCCTTCCTCCTTCCGCGTCCCTCCCGATCACAGGGCTTGCGTCGTGTTCGCTTCATTCGACGTTCGCAGAGCTTCTAGTGAGTCCTTACTCATTTGTAAATATCTGTGTTGTAGTAACAAGGTTTAGATTAGCTAGCACGGCTGCCAGATTGGTCGGTCCGCAGGAGGAGTGTGTTAAAATAGGGTACCATTGTCATAGGCGTCCAGGTGTCCCAGATGGGTGGACCGCGTGTGTGTTTTATATATGTATGACGCCTTAGCTGTTGTGTTTACTTAGCTAGAAGGCGACCACGCTACAAGGCATGATACAGACTGTCATTATTGAGGATAGTATATGCCACGTTCTACATTTATCAGCAAATGCTCTGGTTTAAGGGTGTCTGCACGTGGTGCTCCACCTTCCAGGGTTCGTGTTTTGCTTAGGGCCCTTGATGTAGGCCTCCCTCTACTTGGTGCGGCTGTGGGTTCTCGAGCGTCTTCGGTTTACGTGGTCGTCATATTTAGGTGTCTCCGTCATAGGCTACAGGTAATTTAGGTGTCTAAATTTTTCTGTTGATATTGATTACGTTTGTTTCCCCCTGTGTTGGTTCTAGCATGCTAGCTCGATCCTTTGGGGCTTGGGAGACGTCCCTATATGTCATGATGCATTTTATTATATGTGTGTGGGACTGCAGGAATAGGGCTGTGCCATCCCTGTTTCCCGGCAGTTTTTGTTTGTTCCGGCGGCCCGTGCGGTGGGTCAAGTCTCCACCTCTGGCGGATAGGAACATTCCGAAGACCCCAGCGTGGTTTGGCTGAACCACTCTCCCGGCGGAATTGCATTCCTACCAGGGCCACCATCTCGGCTCGCCGAGGGAACTCACCCTGTCTGGCCTAGTGTAACGTAACGACTTCATCGCCCGCGGCAACATCAGTCAAGTGTTCACTACGTGATAAATTAGTTTTGCAAACTGGTTAGATAGTCACAACTTAATAAGCTCAGGGACCTGTGACACTTGTCACAGGTAAAATTGTGAGAAATTCAGCTAGACAGATTCGGTGGAAGGTTAGAATAAGTGTGCACTTTTCACTAAGTTTCCGGCGGATTTGAGATAGGATGTATAATACCTCGCAGGTTATCCTTGTGAGCATTGATTCCTGGAAATTTTCTTTCCAGGCCCCCAGACTTTGGCAGAGTTGGTCATCGGATCCCGACGGAGGAGGGGACCCTCTCTTTGAACGGCACTATGCCCAGATTTGATCTTTGTGCTACCCCCACTTGTTCCCTCTTACCAGTGTTTGCTCATACTTTCTGCACGAAATGTGTCAAGTGCCTCAATCGCTCACGCGGCGTATGGTTGTCAAAAAAGTGCGACATTTGCTCAGAATTAAAGTCTGCATTGTTAGCTAAAACAGACCTTTCATGTTAGGCGGCTTTACATGAAGTTAAAGTGACATTCAATGCATATGCTAAAGATGTTGCCCATAAGGCCCTCCAGTGTGATGACGAGGTCCTATGGAAGAAGCTTATTATAAAGTTACCTTTAGTAAAACCCGGTACCTCTAAATCGGTCAGACCTAAGGTCAAAACTAAAGCCATAAGCAACGAATATGTCAATAGTAGTAGTGAGAGCGACGTCACAGAGGTCCCCTCCTCGACCCGGGCCACGCGGCAGAGGTCGAAGTCCAGGTCAAAGTCTCCACGGCACCGCGTTCACCACTCTACCTCGGACTCTTCGAGGTCCCACAAACGCCGACGAGAAGAGTATACCTCTTCAAGCAGCCGGCGGGAGACCCCACAATTGTCACCGCCCTCTGACTCTCAGACTCCCACTACTAGTGAGGAACATTCTAGGTATGTAACTTCGGATGTAACGTTTGCAATTCCAAACTTATCTCTAGTTCCCCGGGGTGTGAAATCAACAGGCCATAGTAGGGAACTGGCCGATCAATTTAGAGGTCGTCCGGCGGGGCACAAGTTATATCTCCGATGGACCAGGACCCCCAGCCCTTGGCGGCAGGAGGTTACTGGCGCCATCCAGAACCTTCTCTAGAATAGACTGAGGATAGCAACACCAACGTGTTGCCATCTTCGGTGCCTGATTTGTTTTGGCTCCCAAGGGATCACGAGGACTCGCAAGAGTTATTATCACATGAACTCTTGGAGCAGAGTGAGGAGCCGGCGGATCCTATGTTCTCCCCGGCTCCTCAGTCGCTTCCAAGTAATTATTCTGAAGCTAGTTCAAATCCATCCAAAGATACCTCACGACAATAGATGACTTCGGACCAGGTAAATGACTTATTACATAAGGTATTACAGCAGTACCAACTCCCTGCCTCATCAGATCAGCCGGTTATCACCTCAACTGCTCCCGCTAGTACTTCTGTAGTGAGACCTTTAGATATTCCGTCAATTTTGACGTCATCCCAGACCCCAGTGGAGGCAACGACCCCGGGTCCTGTAGGACCGGCGGCGTTAGCTATGTCCAACCTGAGGGTGATCACTGACGTTCATCGGCCCCCCTTAGACAAGTTACCGGTAAAAAAAGGCCCTATGCCTCTCCTCTATGGTGCTGATTGCTCGTGGGTACCTGTAGTACCAGAGAATCCTCTTATAGCTCAACCATCTGTGTCAGGAGACCCTCCAGTCCCCATGGAATGGTCCATAGAGATTAATAAGAATCCTAAATTTAGGGCTAAAGACGAGACAGGGAGGGTGCTAGATGTCCTAATTAAAGGTGTACCTAGTCCCCTTAATCCAGCATATTTCGTGTATTCACCTGCTCCGGCAGTCCCTTCCGCCGCTTCTGCACGACTTTTCGCTAACTGGTCGAAGGCTGATGGCATCAATGATGTCAAGGCCTTAAATGCTATTACGCCGGAGTTGGCTACAACTCCGGCTCTGGACCAAGCTCGGAACCCGGTCCTGCAGATGTGGCAGGTGGGCGCCGGCCCGTGGTTGGATTGGGAACTTGAGGCTCAGGTATTTGCCACTACTATTACATCCAAAGTGTCACACCAAATTCCTCAAGAGAATCACTCTTATTTTTCTCTACCAGTGTGCAAAGCAGAAGGGGTACCATCAGCCTTACAAACTTTTCTGGCGGCACCCAAAGTAACTTTGCATGCCGTAGATAACCCCTTTTCTCCACCACCACCTGCTCACTTGGAGCGAGATTTTAGGTTACGAAATAAGGCTAACCGGATGTTCTCTCAATACTTGGTGAGCCATCAAGTAGCCGCCTCTCTAGCACGTACGATCTCGGCCGTCACTGACCCCCAAATTCGGAGAACCATTGAGCTGTCTCGTAGACTGTCACTTCAAAATGCCATTCAGTCCCTAGGCGACATTAGAATCACGATTTTGGAGACGGTACGAGCTCGCTAAGATTTGAGAGTACATCTGGTGAAGAAGTTGCCGGCGGACATAGGTCGCCGGGTAACTCTATCCCCGGTACTTACGG
Source organism: Lithodes maja (assembly GCA_037953745.1). NCBI lineage: Eukaryota > Metazoa > Arthropoda > Malacostraca > Decapoda > Lithodidae > Lithodes > Lithodes maja. The sequence continues at coordinate 118,025 of JBAKBP010002355.1, read as the reverse complement.
CTACCCTTCTTAACTCTGAAACTTGGAGCTTAGTATTTAATTTGGTAAGTGGTTGGAAACAAGTTACCTCCCAAGCGAGGAAGGACCCCCCCAAGAAACCCTTTCATAAATCAAAGGGCAGTCACAAGCAGTACCAACCACATCCGAAACAGTGATCTCGAGACCCAAGACTACCCCCTCAGCAGGGAGGTCCTCAGTACAAAGCCAAACAAGGTAAGCCTAATGGGTATAAAGGTAAGGCCCCATATAAAGGTAATCCGAACACTACGCAAGCCAAAACTAGTCAAGCGTCCGATGCCAACACACCTCCCCCTCCAAAAAACTAGCCACTCATCCTCCCCACATCCTGGAGTCGAGCTAAAAGACCCGAGATTGGGAAGTTGCTGTAACGGACGATCCCCGGTTGCACCTGGAGTCGTTCCGTTCATTCCGCTCAGCCTGGCCCAAGTTTACCTGGGCCAGAAAAGTAGTGAGCAAAGGAATTACCTGGCGATGGCTCCGGCGGCCCCGACTGTGTCAGCCGCAGGAGTATACCCCAGTGTCTCAGGAGGAGGAGGCCGTTGTACAAGAAATGATTGCCAAGCGAGTTCTGATTCCAGTCAATGCTTCCCAACTAGTTTTCACGTCACACCTCTTTTTAGTGCCAAAAAGGGACAGTGTGCAAATGCGACCAGTTCTAGATCTCTCGCAACTGAACACGTTTATAGAGAATTCACCCTTCAGGATGCTGACTATACAGCAACTCAGACTCGCACTCCCACCGCAAGGTTGGATGTGTTCGATCGATCTCAAAGATGCCTATTGGCATGTCCCTATAAACAAGAGGTTCCAAAAGTTTCTCGCCTTGAGAATCCGGCAAGAGACTTACGTCTGTCAAAGGATGCCATTCGGGCTGAACCTAGCACCAAGAATTTTCACCAAGCTTGTCAGGCAAGCCCTTTTACCCCTATTAGTTCAAGGCATACAAGTGTTTTGGTATCTGGACGATTGGCTGGTAGTAGCAAACTCGTTAGAATTATGTCAGGATCATGTCAACCGAGTGTTAGCTCATGTACAAGCCCTAGGGTTCAAGGTGAACTTGGCAAAGTCACGCCTTGTCCCCTCAAGGACGATTCAGTGGATAGGGCTGATCTGGGATACCGCCGCTCTGACTCTTACACAGAGTGCGGACAACCGCAACAGGTTTCGAAGGAAACTGTTCCGGTTCCTCCACAGTCTGGATACGACCAGGAAAACGTGGGATTCCCTGATCGGTTCTCTCAACTGGATACAATTAACTGTCAAACTAGGCCGACTGAAAACCAAGCGATTAATCCGGGAAGGCAACAAAGTGTTCCCTCTCTTGCCGGAGAAGGAATTATGGCCAATTCCTCCATTAATCCACAACTTGCTCTCGGCCTGGACCAAGCACGAAGTCCTCTACTCAGTCATGTCATGGGTTTCTCCTCCACCTACGGTTTGGATAGAAACGGACGCCTCGGGGTCCCTGGGGTGGGGATATCAGTCAAGTCTAGGCCACCAGGGACAAGGCATTTGGGGGGCAAACAGTCAGTCACATATCAACAAGCAGGAGCTTTTAGTTCCCCTGTTTTTTCTCCAAACTCACGGCATGACGTTGGAGAACAAATCAATAGCATTCAGAATGGACAATCAAACTGCAGTTTATTGCATTCAGAAGCAAGGCTCAGTAAGGTCACAAGAGTTGTTGAGAGTTTCAGATTTTTTTTTTACCCTAGCAGACTCGCTAGGGATTCATCTGCATGTCACATTCCTCCCCGGCGTGGCGAACGTCTGGGCAGACGCTCTCTCTCGGCGGCGGAGTACTTTAGTAGAATGGACAATCAAACAGGCGATCTTCAACAAGATAATTGTAAAGCCGGCCCGTCCACAAGTAGACTTGTTTGCGTCAACGCAGAACCACAGACTGCCACTCTTTCTGACCCGTCACGAGGTAACCCCGGCGGGGGGACCCGATGCACTGCTGGTGGACTGGAACAAGTGGACCTCGATCTATCTGTTTCCGCCACCAGACTCTGTGTTAATGTGCAAGGTCATTCACAAACTAAGGGATTACCGGGGCCGAGTAGCACTGATCGCGCCGCTCTGGCCGGCTCAGGTATGGTACCACCAATTGCAACAGTGGTGCCGGACCTAGGTGTCCCTCCCGGTCTCCGCCTTCCACTTGGAAGTGATTGGCAACCTTCGGACCTCTCTCAGTTTTGCCTTATGGATATTTTCTCGGCCAAATGGCTAAATAAATTTGGGCCTGGTGTCACTCGAAAGCTCTTGAATCAGTACACCCCGTCTACCAGGAGACAATATCAATCACATTGGAAAACTTTTACGACCTGGATTGTGGAATCGAGGCAGACAACTGCTTCGTCAGCCCTAGTATTCAAGTACTTAGATTATCTGTTTGAGCAGAAACATTTTTCGGTTATAACGTTAAAGAATCATCTGTTGGCCATTAGGACCCCCTTCCTTGATCTCACCGGCCTTTCCATACCGCAGGCGGAGGAGATAGGTTTTATGAGGGCATGTTTCAAACTTCGTCCTCCTCCTCGCCAGCTCATGCCCACCTGGTCCCTTGATGAAGCTTTGGAATTGCTACAATCCCGCAAGTATAATCATGCGCCGGACTTTGACTCACTTTTTAAGAAAGCGGTTTTTCTCATGGCACTTGCCACTGGACACCGGGTATCAGAGCTGGCGGCGATGAGCAACGAACCACACTGTCTCAGGTTTGGGAGGCTGCACGACCATGTACAAATCGCGCTGTCTCCCTCATTTATTGCAAAAAAATGAACATTCAGACCATGTCTTCTCTGAACTTTCAGTCCCGGCCCTCAAGAGGGGCCTCATTCATCACATGTTATGTCCTGTGCAAGCGCGCAGAAAGTTTATGAGGGCTGCGCAACCTCGCCAACCAGGTGCTTTATGGGTAAACCGAACAGGTACGCGTGCTACGAAATGGAAGTTAGCTTCTTTAATAGTAGACATTATTAAGGAAAGCAACCCCGGCGTGTTAGGTCGGGCTCACGACATTAGGAAGTGGGCGGTGTCTCTCAGATTTTTACAAAAAATTTCAATTGAGGATATTGCTAAAACCCAGCTTTGGGCTTCCAACCATACATTCCTGACACGCCACCTGACGGTCGCTCTAGATAAACCAAAGCGTACTTGTGTAGCTTTACGGCAACGGGTACAGTAAGTAGTATGTTTTTATTAATTAATTGTTAAAAAGGGGTGGGGGGGGGGGGGGCTGTGCAGAATAAGACCATATCCCCTCTGTACCCTTGGAGATTGTGATACATCACGAGCTGTGATAGGACGAGTTCTCAGTCCAGTATTTAGTCGTGTTAATTTTAAGAGAGTTTCACATAGTTGCAACTATGTCTATATTTTTTTACCAAAGTGCACAGTGAGATTACTGTGCAATTAGTTTTAAGATCGGAGCGAGTACCTACTGCTGGGTCTCGCTCGGTAGGACACGGATGTGTCATACTCTTTCATGTATAAGGTCGCCTGCAACGGCCTTACCATGAGCAAGCAGTTTCTTAATGCCACGCAGTGCTAGCAAATCTTTTATACCTTTTTTATATTTTGTATTGAATACAATAAAAATCTTAAGAACATTTTTATTCGGATTTTCTTCCCTAAGGTTAGGATATTTTACTAATGTCCCGCCTCCAGTCTTGATATTCAGGCGAAGTCGTCAATGATGGAGGGGCCCTATTAAATTATAGGTTTGATTCCCGAAGGGAAGTAGAGAAAAAATAATATTTAGTAGGGCCCCGTAATCATTGACGACTCTGGCCCTCCCAACCATCCCACTTCCCATTCGTTGATTTCCATAGTTTTTTCTTGGTATATCAGTGAAGGAAGAGGATGGCCGCTAGGGGGCCTGGTAGCGGGGAAGCAAAACATGAGAAATCCACGTATATGGCAAGTCATATAATAACAGATATTAATTTATCTTTTCCTTTTTTATAGAGTTTTTTTTCTGTAGGGTACCCAATCAAAATGACGATCCCATAAGGGAATTAGGCGTGCACTTATAATGAGTACTCCATGATCTTCCGCGCAGGTTATTCAAATTGCTGGTGCAGTATGTTGAATGGAGACTATTAATGTTAATAGGCGAAGTCGTCATTGATTACGGGACCCTACTAAATATTAGGTTTTCTCTACTTCCCTTCGGGAATCAAACCTATAGTATGCCTATTTTCAAGTTTGGCTTGTGGCTTATAAATAAATAATAATATATAATAACTCTGTTCAACACAACCATCTTTTAGATATCTTTGTACCATATTATCAGGCAAAATATACAAGTCAAGCTATATATTATAATTATAATTAATTAACAAATTATTGCACTAAATCATATATACGAAAATTACAACTGCACCTTCCTTGCTTTCACTGATGAAAATTGGTCTAGGATTTGCTTAATGTTAAAAGAATTTAGTCTAAGCAATTATGTAAAGAAAAATAGGCAAATCCACTTTCCTTCTTCGTGAAGAAACGCTTCATGATCTTACACAGTGTTCTGAAATAAGGAAAATGACACTCTAAACCACGTCCAAACCTTTAGGCGATACTGTATTATTTTACATTTGTGTTAGCCTTAGCATTTTTATAAAGTAATAACATGTAAAACCGTCAAAACAAAAAAGAATCACACCAAAAACTATTGGAAAACTCTTGATTCGATGACAAAATCAGGGCAAATAGTATAATTAACCGTATCTACAATATGGGAAATATAGAGAACTAAATATATAAAAAACATCTGTACATCCGAGTTCTTGCTTTGCCTGATGCCTCCATCATCGACAGTCGAATGTGTCAACATCGAACGTTCGCTAGCATTCGAGTCGAGAATGCAAAAAGATATAGATAGGTGACCAGTAGCGACATTGGTAGAGCACTCGGTTGGTTCCTAACCGGGAGGGCCCCTTGCCTCTTTTTCGCCTGTCAGTAAAATAGTTTACGGGGCAGGGTGAAAAGGGGTCTTCAGATCCTCTGGTCCTTCAAACCCCCCCCCCCCCCCCCCAAAAAAAAAAAAATAAATAAAATAAAATAAAATAAAATAAAATAAAATAAAATAAAAAAATAAAAAAATAAACAAATAAAATAAAAAGATAAATTATACAAATAAACAATTAAAAAACATATAGGCCTACATAAAATCTTATTCTCTTGTGGGTCTCTTATATAGTAAATTACTAAGTATTAACAATATTTCATTATTATTTACTAATAAGCCAGATGAGCAATACTCCAGCATATCAATAATATATATAACATTAAATATTGTATTAAATAAAGTACAGGTAACGAAAGAAAACCACACCGGAAATAAGTACAAGGGTAACTTAACTATTTATATGTTTTGGCAAGGGAATTCGGTGTCTAAGAAATTATATTTTAGTTCTACTATATGTAGCCTACTGTTATTACTGTTATTATAGACCGTTGTTTCTCATATTATTTTTATGATGAGTGGATAGATATTAAGGCGAAATACTATATAATATTTTAATATTTCATTTGTGCTGTAGTTAAATAAGAGGCTTAAGTTCGGTTCACGCATGCACGAATTAACGTCACGTCCGTCCCCGACCAAGAAAATAGGCAGGACGGCATCAATCTGGAGGCCCCATATGGCCACGATGGCCACTAGGGCCGTTCCAACGTTTTTTTGCCGCCGTTCTCATCCCGTTAATCGTCGTCTAAACGCCGCCAGTCGTCGTCTAGACACCGCCAGGCTGCGCTAGACGACGACTGCTCCTGTGTGTGTCCGTGTGTGTCCTGTGGGTGTCCCCGACATAACACGTTTTCTGGCAGTTGCCCCGACCCACACGGACCATTTTAAGCTGCACAAAAAGGACACCGCCTAGGCACGGCGAATTAAGGGGTCGGGGACGGATGGGACGTTAATTCGTGCATGTGTGAACCAAGCTTTACTTGAGGAAGATTTGGGTCCCCCTTTCCAGCGGCGCCCAGGTCACGTGTCCTGTCTTCCCCCCCCCCCCCCCCCCCCCCCCCGCCCCCCCCCTAGATACGCCAATGCGATTAATTCCTCATCTATTTTCAGCGAGTGTAAACAATAGTTAAACTTACTGGCAGTAGCTTATTCTACTGTTAATAATTCTACTATAACATGTGTATATTATGACATTGTATAATATTCCTATAAGGATTTGGTGCTTAGCAAGTTAGCATTCCTACTTTGCAAACAATTTGTGGATTATCATATATGTATTTGTTTCGCCATGTGTAATGATTTTAGGGTTATAGTTGATTCATATTTTAATTGTGTGCATAAATAGATACGTTACTATTATAAGAAAAAACATTTGTGAATGTAGTTGTCTTTTAAACGAAGCTGGTTACATTGTTGAGTTGCCAAGTAAATTAACACTTGGCCTATGGCCTTTCTGCAAAGCGACAATTTTCCGACTGGTGATCACCACAAAAAGCTTGTGTGTGAGGCTTCCAATTACATATTTGTCTCGGTCTTTACGAAAGAGACTTACGAAAATATCACAGATAATAAAACATCGGCATACAAAATTGGAAATGTCATCATCAGTGTAATTTAAGTTTTATGTGTATGAGTAAATATAGTGTAAATATGCGGAGAGGAGGGGGTGGGGGGGGGGGGGGTCCTGATGGGTTCCAGCCTATAAATATGAACAATATTCAGGATGAGATAGCCGTAACTATTTAACTTATGAATGCATCACACTAATACACAAAAACGGGAGCAAAGTCAAACCAAATAATTATAGACCATTTAGTCTAACGCTAAGAATAGGAATTAAATAAAGGAAACATATCTAAGAGATAAAATAGGAGATTACCTCGAATCACACAAGATAATCAAAAATAGTGAGCATGGCTTTAGATCAAGTAAGTCATGCTTAACGAATCTGATTGAAACTATTCACAGAGATGATTGGGATTAACCCGGGGACGACAACGGAACTCATATGAGGTTTTACTGGGCGAAGGTGCAGGGACTCTTAACCCCTTCACCACCATGAAACCTTTTTAACTCTGATTCTGGCAAGATTTGATGATTTTATGCATTATAAGAAGAACCTATGTTACTAAGAGGGCTTATCGAGATCATATTTACCCATATGAGGTGCACAGGATGATTACAAACTTAATAAAATCATCTAATGGAAACCAAAATATGATGACAATAAGGTTATGGTGGCGTAGGGGTTAAGAGGATAGGCATAACAAAAAAATTCAAGGCACCCCACTGGCTCTCAAAACAAAGCAATATGTGATTCGATGAGATAATTCCCCTCCAGTACTTTCTACTAATCCTACACATGTGTTGCCACCCCACCCCCTTCCCCTCCGTTTCTCCTTCCTCAATTATTAGTTTTTTCCTCTTATTCCCACTGTTATCGGGTAATTTTCCATGTGAATTACCCTCGCGCGGTCTCTTTAACATAGACGAGGCAGCTGGAGATCCTTGCAACATGGAGGCAGAGCCTTCAGTGTTGCTCTAGAGCTCGGGAAGGAAGGGTATTTGCCGCCCGGACTCTCGTCTCATGATACGACCGTGCGGCAATAATACATATTTTTACCCCTCAATTGCTATTCCTACTTCTTGTATTGCTTTTAACACTTACACTGCGGGCATATTTGGGTTATTTAGGGCATATTCAGGCACTTCTGAATGATCAATCAAGTGTCTGCATGAAATTAAATGTATTCAGCCGAAAACTAGACAAATATAAATTCAAAATCACACTAGAATGAGCTTCGTAGCTCGCGGGGATCACCCGCAGCGCTACCATAGACATTGGGGAAAACTCGCTATTTATTAGCAATGTAGAGCTTTTTTGTCATCGGCAGCATTGCAAAGACCCGGGGCTCAGGTCTCAGTGCACAGACGGACGTGCTGGCGGTCGGAGGTAGGCCCCTAGCGCTCCCGCCCACTGACACTCGATTTCTACGGCTTTAACAGGCCTTAAAAGCCTGTAGATGCTGTATATTGCCATGGCGTTCGGGTACGTCTCCTGCAGCCAATGGGTTAAATGTTCATATGTTCACATTAAAAGTAAAATAGGCACATATGAATAAGTAATTATGATATATACAGTATATATGACAATTTTAGTCAGGAATGAACCAAAATAGCTTCGTCTTTCTTGGGTTAAAGGTAAAATTTATACATGGATACAAAAATTGGCTTACAGACATAACACAGAAAGTGGTATTTATTTATCTCTCTCTCGCTCTCTCTCTCTCTCTCTCTCTCTCTCTCTCTCTCTCTCTCTCTCTCTCTCTCTCTCTCTCTCTCTCTCTCTCTCTCTTATTTTTATAAAATTGTATTGGTCACTGGTTTTCCTTGAAGTTAGCAGCCATTACAATGTGTTGGAAATGTTAGAACAAAATTAAAAACCATTTCAGCTACTGTTATTTCAATACTTAAAGCAACTTGCGCTAAGTGCAAGATGCTAAAGTGGTATATTGGCTTCAAAGAAGGTACATATGTCAGCATCCACCATGACATAAAAAGAAATTTCTGAAGGAAGACATTTCTGAAGGAAGAAAAGAAATAGAGTTGAAAAGGAAAATGTGAGAGTGGCAGCTTTTCCTTCAAACTCCAGTAGTACAAGTCATGGAGGTGGGTATAAGCAAAAGAAGAATGCAGTGCCAGTCAAGAAGGCAACAATTGAAGCAGCAACCACGGAAGAGGCTACGATTCCTGCCACAGCTAGTGCTAGTGATCCTCGCTATGCTTGGAGAGAGATCATACACAAAAAGAAGAAAAAGACCAGATAGGAACGGGAGGTTAACACCTCAAATAGATTCAGCCCTCTAGACAGTGCCAACAGTCAATACCATTTCCCTAAGTCCTCACAGAACAGAGGAAAAAAAGATAGTCATTTGCAGAATGGGCAGCGAAATGCCAAACATGCTATGCATTACTCAAACAACAAAGGGACCAAACTTATACCAAACAGGTTTGGCCTTGTTAGTGACAAAGAGACAAAAACCATTTTGATTGGAGATTCTCAGGTCAAAGGACAAGAGTTTCACTACAGTCAAGTTTGGCCGAGATGTGTGAAAGGGGAAGAGCTTCACAGGTGCAAGGACTTCCCAGACAATAATAATAATAATAATAATAATAATAATAATAATAATATTAATAATACTACTAATAATAATAATAATAATAATAATAATAATTAAAGTTGCAAGCAACGTTGTCCGGGGTTCGACGGTTTTGCAAAGCAGGGTATTGTGTTGGATACAAATGCTGTGTCACAGATATCAAAAGATCATTTAACTTATCGGGCATGGAGAAACTACAGAAGGAGCAGATTGTGCAAACAAACAAGAGTGAGAGAGGGAGAGATTGGCTGTAAAAGAGATCTGCTTCTATCCGTTTAGTAACAGAGTTGTAGATATGTGGAATAGGCTACCGAGTGCTATAATGGGATCAAGAACAATAGAGCTTCAACTTGAAATTAGATAGAACGAGATGGGTTGGGTGGGAAAGAGATCTGCCATGTGTAGGTCAATCGGCTCTGGAGACTCCCGTTTTCTTATTTTCTCATTTGTGAAGGAGAGAGGGAGTATGGCGAGAGAATAGGATGTCGTTAACGTAAGGAAGATAGCGATAAATATGAGAGAGAGAGAGAGCGCGGGATGGGTTGGGTGTGAAAGGGATCTGACATGTGTGGGCCAATTGGCTCTCTGCAGACTCCGGTTTTCTTATGTTCTCATTTGTGAGAGAGAGAGAGAGACTAGGTCACTAGGATGTCATAAATGTAAGGAAGACAGAGATAAATGAGAGAGAGTTTTATGAGATGGGTTGGGGTTGGGTGTGAAAAGGATCTGTCTTGTGTAGGCCAATTGGCTCTCTACAGACCCCCATTTTCTTATGTTCCTATTTCTTACAATTGTGTTTTGGTTGCAGGTATATGATAACATGGGTGTATAGTAAGTAGTGTAAATAACAGGTAACGTTTATGAGATGGGTTGAGTGTGAAAGGGACCTGCCTCATGTGGGCCACTTGGTTCTCTGCAGACTCCCATTTTCATCTTGGTTGCATGTGTAAGGGATCTGCCTCATTTGTACCGGTGTGTAAACAAACAAGAGCGAGAGAGAAAGAGATTGGCTGTGTAAGGGATCTGCCTCTATTTGCTTGGTAAAAGAGTTGTAGATATGTGGAATAGGCTACCAAGTGCTATAGTGGGATCAATGACAATAGAGCTTCAACATAAAATTTGATAAGACGAGATGGATTGGGTGTGAAAGGGATCTGCCGTGTGTGGGCCAATCGGCTCTCTGCAGACTCCCATTTTCATCTTGGTAGCATGTGTAAGGATCTGCCTCCTTTGTACCAGTGTGCAAATAAGAGAGAGAGATTGGCTGTGTAAGGGATCTGCCTCTCGTAACAGAGTCGTAGATATGTGAAATAGGCTACCTAGTGCTATAGTGGGATCAAGAACAATAGATAATTTCAAGTTAAAATCAGATAGTAATATGGACGAAATGGGTTAGATGTGAAAGGGATCTGCCTTTTGTGGGCCACTTGTGTCTCTGCAGATTCCCATGTTCATCATATGTAAGGAATCTGCCTCATTTGTACCGGTGTGCAAACAAACGAGCTACAGAGAGAGACGGGTGTGTAAGGGATCTGCCTCTATTCGTTTAGTAACAGAGTTGTAGATATGTGGAATAGGCTACCGAGTCCTATAGCCAATCGCCTCTCTGCAGACTCCTGTTTACTTATGTTCTCATTTGTGAGAGAGAGAGCGAGGCTCCCTATTTCCCGTTCTCATGCACTAGTACAGTATGTCGTAATCGTATGGAAGACAGCGATAAATAAGAGAGAGAGAGAGAGAGAGAGAGAGAGAGAGAGAGAGAGAGAGAGAGAGAGAGAGAGAGATAACTAATGCGTAGCCTATAGCAACACTCAAACAAGCACACACATAGCTACACAAGACTATCACACAAGCACGCCTATCTAGCGACGAACTGTCCTGTTTACATATCATACACACTCATCGCCAATGATTATGCTCTGAGGTTTGTATTTGCTTATCTTATCCTGTGTATAAATGTAACCCTTACACATGTTTTTATTAAATAATTACATTAAACAGGATTCATGATTTAAATACAAGGCTAGATATTTATCGGAAGTACGTATTTGCCTTCGGAAAGCTAAAATATAATGTTTACACATAGAGGATAGGGAGGAGGGAGGGAGGTATAAGGGGTGGACCGATGGAAGGGAAGAGAACCCCGATATACGAGATACATAGCTTCATATGCGCGTATTGATCACTTTCATGCTATTATGTATGCATACAGAAGTAGCAGGGCACATATGTCAAGAGTGAACACCAATAACTTAATCCATACACAGTAAAAAAGACGGAAATAATATCGTACATACAAAGTGATGGAATGGGGATGGGGGGAGGGAGAGACGTACTGTAGGTGCGAGTCTCTGGGGAGGGTGGGGGAAGGTGGTGGTTGTAAGCAGTGTTGCCAGTTGTACTGCTACATATTACCGCTAGATGTAGAGCTATATTTACTTCAGTTTAGCAGCCATATTTTCATATCTAGAGACATTTACTCGGGATAATTTGAAAATTTCAGACATTCTAGTTATATTACATTCTAAAATTTGCAAACCAAACAAACCAAAACTCTTTAGGAATTGCAGCATTATTCTGCCATTGTTTGACTATGTAGCAACATGCTAGCGACTTTTGAGAAAGGATCCTGCGGTATTTTGGGGTAACACTTACAGTAGGCAGTGTTGCCAGTTGTATCGCTACATATTACCGCTAGATGTAGAGCTATTTACTTCAATTTAGAAGCCATTTTTTCATATCTAGAGAGATTTACTAGGGATAATTTTAAAATTTCAGACATTCTAGTCATATTACATTGTAAAATTTGCAAAACAAACAAACCAAAACTCTTTAGAAATTGCAGCATTATTCTAACATTGTTTGACTATGTAGCAACATGCTAGCGACTTTTGAGAAAGGATCTAGCGGTATTTTGTGGAGACATACTGGGAGGGTGGGAGGGAGGTGGTGGTTTCAGTGTTGCCAGTTGTAAAGCTACATATTACCGCTAAATGTAGAGCTATTTACTTCAATCTAGCAGCCATTTCTTTTATATCTAGAGACACTTACTAGGGATCATTTGAAAATTTCAGACATTCTAGTCATTCTACATTGTAAAATTTGCAAAACAAACAAACCAAAACTCTTTAGAAATTGCAGCATTATCGTAACATTGTTTGGCTATGTAGCAACATGCTAGCGACTTTTGAGAAAGGATCTAGCGGTATTTCGTGGTAACACTTGAGGAGGGTTAAAATACGAGTCACACGGGCAATTGCCAAAACTTTAAAGGTCCATATCATTGTTATTAAACTAAGCATTTGACAAAGGGAGGAATTGTTAAAAACCTTAGCCAATACTCTGTCATTCACCAAAAATAAATTTGAATTTATCATTATTATTTGGTAGGGTAGGTATGTATAGGTAGGTTGGCTAAATAATTGCTGATATTCGTAGGGACTCAAACTGTTTTGAGAGAGTTAAATACAAAAACAATTATAGATCTGAATAATAAAGAGATTATGTTATTAAGCAAAACTGGGGGATGCGTGGAAGCCTATAGAATGTAGACGGTAAACTTTGTGTGGGTAGCGAATGCGGTTTTAAAGTAATTTAAAAATAGACAGTTTTTAATGCTGCGGCCAAACTATTCCACCCATTTATATTTTTGTTGTATCAAAACGTTCGGAATCGAGAGCCTCACCCAACTACGCAAGCATGGCTTTGATCATCGGCGTAGTTTTCAAGATGTGGAATTTTAAGTGGAATTAGAGGTTTTTTCAAGATTGCCGGAAAAAAAACCACGTGCAAAAGCAAAACCTTCTCTATAAAATTTGCGGAGCATTAGTAGGGGAGTGCGTATGCCAAAGCCCAGTCGTTTCCTGTGAGTGGGAGAGACGGTATTTAGGCGTCAAGTTTTTCGGGAAATCGGCTGCCACGGACCTGTTTGGCTGCCATGCCGGATGTTTATCATATCAAAAGTTGCCCAATACAAAAACCCACCTCTTGTGAAAGTTTGATCCCGATCCAAAAAGCAGTTCTGGAGTTATTGCGTCAAAACCGGCACGTAAGAAGAATTTGGATGAAAACCCAGGTTTAATGATTACAATAGGGGTTCCCCATAGGGGACGAACCCCTAATAATAATAATTATAATAATTGTAGTACTTATTTTCTTATTCCAAATATACTACTAAGGTGGGGAATAATTCGACAGTCATTTAGAAGTTTCTATACTTTATTTAACAAAACTTACTACTAACCTAGTAACTATTTCTCTGTTCGGGCCGCAATGAGTTCAAGACACAGATGGAATATTTCGTCGACCCACCATAGGTTGTACATTGGAACTCTAGAGCTCCCGTTACCACCTATTTGGATTCCCGCTATTCAGGTATTGACTCACTTCGACTTCGATCCAAAGTCACGTTACTAGTCTCTAAAATCATTATAGTTTTACCGGGCCCTGCTGTGTCTACTCCAGAGACCAGGGCATTAATAAATCTGACCTTTATTTCCCTATATAGAACAAAAGATTTATTCTTAACTAAACTCCAAAATAAGATAACTTTACCGGGCCCTACCGTGTCTACTCAGAGACCAGGGCGTTACTACCTCTGACACTTTTAGGTTATATATTCTCTTAACCCTATACAATATATTTACTCACAAGACCAGAGCGTTACTACACTTGACCTCGATTGCCCTATATAGAGCACTCTTAGATTATATGATCTCTTCACCCTGTTACCAATAAGTCATATGTCACATATACCACCTATTCAATAATAAAACTCAGTAAATGGCTTAATATGATCAGTACCTCAAAACCCCTACAAGAACAAGATTCACGGCTTTATTCCTCTACCTAGATTCTATGATTAAATTATTATCCTGGACTTAATGCTCGTAACGCTTACCACGAAACTGACCGAATATTCCTTCAAACAGTATAATTGATAATGTTTCCTTTATAACAACAAATTTCGTAGATCATACGGACTAGTGTCCTCCCTACCTATTTCTCAAACTAAAGCTGGTCTAATTGCAACTATTCTTTATTTCCCCTGAGCCTTATAGTTGCTTATCTATTTAAGAATTATCCCCTCTTACTTTAATATTAATATCTATGTGCTGTCCTACCAGATCCTATACTATTGATAGCTAATCGGCATGGAGCCTTCTCTATCAAGAATAACTATTATCCTATTAACACATCATCATTTTATTTATGTACACAAGTCTAGTATCTTTCTCTTTAGTTTGTCCTATAAGAGCACATCAATTATTATTTAATATTCTTTCCTCTCACTTAAACAGTAGGCTACCATAGTGCGGTTGGGAGTATGAACATGATTAGATTAATATCCAGTATTCGAGAATGGATAATAAGTCGTAGGCGTGTGCATAAACCTTTAACCGTCCTGGTGGTGTAATGGTTAAGGTGGCAAAAATATGTGTGTGATAACCCGGGTTCGAATCCCGGTGGATCATATATACTTTAATTAATTTCATTGGGGGTGTGGTGGTGAGATTAATAAAAATAATATTATGGAACCACTGGGTTAGTCAAGCATTTTCTCTCTTTCTTTCACCACCTCAGAGCTGGCCAATAGCTCAACTGGAAATCTTCGCTCCCATCTACTATCTGTCGTCACTCTTGAACCGCTTGGCTGTAGGTATGCAAGCCAGCGAAGTGACGACAGGCGGCTGGATACTGAAGGTGTATCTGCCTAATAGGGGATAGCGATGCTAGGCCCGAGGTGGACTTTACTGGAAAAAGTGATGAGGGCAGGGAGGATGGAATAAGTGGATCTGAGTTCCCCTAAGTGCCCAAGCGAAAGAGAGAATGTGGGTTGTAAGAAGTTAGCCTAGTGGAGTCCGAGAGGTGAATGACCCCGGCAGCCTCCCCCACCCCCTTTGATATAGTCCCGCCTCCCGCTCTCCGGCACTGTGATTGGCGGAGCCGCCCGCTCGGCCGTGCAACGTTCTGGCCGCGCGACTTGATTATTCCTTTCCTTCGCCTCCACTCTTCTCTGTCCATAATACATTCCTGGAAGCTGGTTGCGAATGTCTTTTAGTGGCATACGGGAGTATAGGGCTGGCACTGATGCATTAGACCCATTGCAACCAGAGGAAATGGCCTGTGAAGAGAGCGAGAGCGAGTTTAAATGTGAGGTGGTACACGTAGTCGTCAGCTCCGAAAACGGAGGCTTCTGATTGGTCGGCCGGGAAGGCGTGGCATGTTTACTTCTTGAGCCCGGAATGTCAAATTCAGCTGGTTTAAAGGGAAGGTTAAAGGGAGCACGTTGATTGGCTGGCAGCCTTTTTACTTTATCACTCCCTACTAAATTAACCCCTCAGACCCGGTTGGGCTCTGAGGCACCCATAACAAACAACCCCCGCGCAACCCGGTAGGGCTCTGAGGCTCCGGGTGCTGCGTACGTGCTTTCGAATGGCGCGCGTAAATTTTTGTTGTTGTGGGTGGTAGACAGCGCCACCACACGTGAACTACGCCACGACAACAGTCTCTACCCCGACGCCATCATGGATAGTACGCCAAATAGTGATTCCGCTGTGTCCGATACCGTGCTCCCTATGACGCCCGCCCAAGCTCGTCGCGTCTTACGCAGACGACACCGCCTAAATGTGTTATCTCCCGGAGGTATTGAGGAGACATTGAGACTTTATGAGCGTGCTGAAGGAGAACATAATGTTGATGATGAAGACAGTGATAAATCGTCTAATTATAAGTCTAGTGATTATGGCGATGACAGTGACAATGGCACTCAATTTAGGGGATTTGTGAGTGAACATGAGAGTGATGAGAGTAATGAAGGTGATGTAACAGCTTTCGCGGATGCTGTTTTAGGTGAAGAAAGTGAAGTGGGGAAAGTGAGTGAGTGGGAGAGTTCAAGGTCACTCTCCAAGTTTCGCTTGAGTGACACGACTCCAAGCCCTTCGCCAGCTAAATCGCCTTTCAAGATACGCTTTTATAACAAGCAGATACTTGAGCAGGTGGCCGCGGTAGCCAGGGAAGAAGCCAAAAGACTTGGTGAGGATGAGGCTGTGAGTGAGGGTGAGCGTGGTGACTCATCTCGCCCGCCATTGTCTCCCTTATCTCCCAAGGCCACCCAAGATGACCCGGGCGCCCCGCATTTTTCCCCACCACTGCCATGGGTTGAGGACCCCCCACTTTCGTCCTATTTGCCTCCTAGGTCCCCCGACAGGAGAAATACTGCTGCCGAAAAGGGGAAAGGCAGGAAATATGTGAAAAAGGGACAGCAAACTAGGCAGGCTTTCTTCGAGGCTCCCGCAGCGTCCACCCCTGCCGGCCCCAGCCATACGCCCCCGCAACTTTCCCCACGGTCCTTCCCACCTCTCCAGCCATCAACATGTGTTCCTGACGAAGTTTTTGAGCTCGCATCACCAATACCTGGGCCTAGTGACAGTGGAACATTGCTTCCTGCCACTCGTCGCAGGCAAAGGAGCCCACAACCTCGGGGGGACATAGTCTCACCTTCCATTCCTTCCCCACCTCGCCCCCCCCGCAAGCCGCCCACGCATCACTCGTTCCCCGCCAGATTATGTGGGGGACACTGACGATGAAGGGCACCTCACAGATGACTATGGCCATGACTATATGGGTCCACCGTCAGGGCAAGATGACCACTCTGACGACGACTACATGGACATGGACGACCCTCAACTCATCCGCTCCGCCCGGGGGCGTCGTAATGTGGCCCGCCCTGGCCGCCGCCCTGGCCGCTCTAGGGCGCGCGCCTCCCGAGTTGGCCGTGGGCCTGCTGAGCCACCACCTGGAGCTCCTCGTCGGCGTCGCCAAGACGCATTCTACGTTTTTCAGTGGGAAGACCTGGCTGACGGGGAAGATTACAACCCTGATGTGCCAGCTTTTGAAGAGGTACAGGAGGGTTCAGGAATTACCCCCAATTTTCCCACAGGCCCCAATGCTCCACCACATGAGCATTTTGAGGCCTTTTTTGATGAGGAGGTTACCGGATTTGTCATCAAGGAGACCAACAAGCAGCACCAATTCCAGGTCCACATGTTTGACAAGGTGACCAAGGGCCACATGAGGCAGTGGACCGAAGTGACTCATCACGAGTTCATGGTCTTCCTGGCACTCACCCTGCTAATGCATCATGTCAAGAAGCATAGGTTGCCTGAGTATTGGGTCACCAATGATCTCATATCCACCCCTGCCTTCGGGAAATATATGTCTCGCGACCGGTACCTTGACATCCTCGCAGCGCTCCATCTTGTCACCAACACCGACGTCCACTGCCCAGACAAGCTGTGGAAGACTAGGACGTTGTACGAAATGATGCAACACCGCTTCTCCTCCTACTTCAAGCCCTTCCGCAAGGTCGTCATTGACGAGTCTCTTGTGCTGTTCCGGGGAAAGCTTAGCTTCCGGCAGTACATCCCCTCAAAGAGACATCGCTTTGGCATAAAATTCTTTGTGCTGTTCAACTGCCGCACTGGCTATGTCCTCGACTTCCTGGTCTACAGCGGGAAGGAAGGGGACGTGCTTGTGGACCCCCTCATTGGCTTTGGCGGAGCAGTGGTGCAAGCCATGATGGACCGCTATTTCCATAAGAATCACGTCCTCTACACGGACAATTACTACACGTCCCCCACTCTCTCAAAGTACCTCCATGAGCACAAGACGGGGACTGTAGGCACAGTACGAGGGAGAAGGAAGGGCATGCCACCTTTCCCTCCAAAGACCAAGAAAGGCGATGTGTTCCGGAAGAAGTCGGGGCCCATTCTGGCTATCCAATGGCAAAACCAGCGGAACGTAAACCTCTTGACCATCATCCACAAGGGGGAAATGGTGGAGACTGGCAAGGTGGATCGCCGCACCCAGGCCAGGGTGACCAAGCCCGATGCTGTCGTGGACTACAACATCAACATGAGGCTGGTGGACAAGTCCGACATGCAGATAGGCTTCATTGACTGTCTGCGTACCTCGTGCAGATGGTACAAAAAGTTCTTTCTGCACATGGTGGATATGTCCATTCTGAATGCCTACAATATATACAAGCTTCGGAATGAGAACACACCCAGGAAGTTCAATAGCCTGCGGAGGTTCCAAAAGCAGGTGTTGAAGGAGCTGCTGGAGAAGTATGCTATGCCACAGAGGGCAGTGGCACATGCTGGGCCCGCCGCTACTGACCGCTTGCACTGTGCATATTACATGAATATGCACAGGCTCATTTCCCTGCCTCTGACAGCAGCAGGAAGAAAGCAGCAGAAACGGTGTTATGTCTGCTACAACACCAGGCTGAGGGCGAGGTCAGAGAAAAGTCCACCATGGAGTGTGTGACATGCAAGGTGGCACCCTGTGCTGAAGGGTGCTTCTTTGATTACCACTCCAAGCAGGAGTTCTATTCATAGTGAAAGCACTAAAGACAGTGACAATATGAATAATATGTAGGCAATAAGTGGAAGTAAAACAATTTACTGTAATACAAAAGTCAAATGTATTATGAGAAAATTGATACAAATACAATAACACCATAATAATATGTGAAAGTGACACATAAATGTATATAATAAGTGACATTCATATGATTAGAACGTATAGAAATATATAAATCAGTGAAAAAAGACACAATAAATTGTATATAAAACGTTTACAAAGCATATAACTAAGTGAAAGTGACACAAGTCCTAATTTTTGATTGCCAAAGTATAATAAACACCTGTGATAACGAATAATCAGTGCCTAATATAACAATAACCTACCTTAATTACTAATAAAACGTACGGTATCGAGTGAAAATGAGCATTATCAGTGACAGTGACACTCTCTAAAGCATATTTACCAAAGCGAAAGTGTCACAAGACCTAATATTTGATGGCCAAAGTATAATAAACACCTGTGATAACGAATAATCAGTGCCTAATATAACAATAACCTACCTCAATTACTAATAAAACGTATGGTATCGAGTGAAAATGAGCATTATCAGTGACAGTGACACTCTCTAAAGCATATTTACCAAAGTGAAAGTGACACAAGACCTAATATTTGATGGCCAAAGTATAATAAACACCTGTGATAACGAAAAATCAGTGCCTAATATGTTGTTGGATAGAACATAATAATTGATATTGGTTCAGGAGTAATTTATCGAGAGGCCTTCCCTAGTGATTAAGGCCCCATTAATTGCTCTTTCCTTTCACGTATGCATAGACTACGTGAGTTGCAGTTGGGATGTGTGTACATGCTTAGATTGATATGCAGGATTCGAAGTTGCATAATAAATCGTAGGCAGTGTCCACCATTCTTTAACTGCCTTCGTGGTGTAATGCATTAGGTGTTGATATTCGGTTTGAGCATCCTGGGTTCGAATCCACGGACTGTCACATGTGTTTGTAATATTTCATTAAACGATTTTAGGAGTACAGTTGGTTGTTGGATAGAACTTAACAATTCACATTGGTTCAGGAGTAATTTATCGAGAGGCCTTCCCTAGTGGTTAAGGCCCCATTAATTGCTTTTTCCATTCACATATGCATAGACTACATGAGTTGCAGTTGGGATGTGTGTACATGCTTAGATTGATATGCAGGATTCGAAGTTGCATAATAAATCGTAGGCAGTGTCCACCATTCTTTAACTGCCTTCGTGGTGTAATGCATAAGGTGTTGATATTCGGTGTGAGCATCCTGGGTTCGAATCCACGGACTGCCACATGTGTTTGTAATATTTCATTAATCGATTTTAGGAGTAGAGTTGGTTGTTGGATAGAACATAATAATTGATATTGGTTCAGGAGTAATTTATCGAGAGGCCTTCCCTAGTGGTTAAGGCCCCATTAATTGCTCTTTCCATTCACATATGCATAGACAACGTGAGTTGCAGTTAGGATGAGTGTACATGCTTAGATTGATATGCAGGATTCGAAGTTGCATAATAAATCGTAGGCAGTTGTGACGCATGTCGAGTATGAGCATGCTGTACAGAACGCCCAGTCAGGCCCCACCCTCGCTAGGATCGTCAGGGCAGGAACTTTGGCTGTAGTCTGTGTAGAGTTTCCTAACTCAGTTTATGTGAACCGTTGTACTATAAGTATTATCATTATGTATTTTGTTTTCTTCTAAGTCAACGAGTTCTATTTTATATCATTAGATATAAGTATTGTGTGTGGGACTTATTTATAATGATGAGAGGAGAGAGAGAGTATGTAACGGAGACCAGTGAGTGCGCCACGCGGGCAGGTAGGCCTAATTCCCTCCTCCCTCCTCCCTTCCTCCCTCTCAGCGCGTGGGAAATCCTTTGTCGATCCCAGATTGAGAGAGAATATGACGTCATGATTGCCAGTGGGCGGTCCTTAAGTAGTTTGAGATATGCCGCTAGAGGGCCGAGTATAAAAAGAGAGGTTCTTGCCACCATTCTTCAGAACTCATCAGGCAAAGCGACTTCTCATATCCCTTGCAACTATCCATATTCTTCCGACTGATGTGAACTTTCTCTACTCTCTGAACAGCCTATCTTCTTCTCTTCTCGTCCCTGTTTAACCTCCATGACCCCTTTGGTGCAGATTTAGTCAGCCAAAGTATTATCGCTTGAGTTCTCACGAGATAAGTGCCTGTTAGATAGCCTATTTTTGGAAGGGTTAACTAGAATAGGATTGATTGATGTTTGTTGCACTCGTATATGCATTTCCCTGTGTGCGATTATTCATGTTCCTGTTTTCTGCTGGTTTAGGCAATGCTAGACTGGGATAGGGTTTCTGAGTTGTGATTTCCTATGAGTACTAGGTTGCGGTTGAACCAGTACAATTGCAACGGAGACGTGGAACGCCTAGGTGGTCTTTCTGACTGTGTACCGTGGGAGTTTAGCACTGTGTTGCGAGTGAGGGCTTTTGCCTGTGCCACCCAACACTGTGCTATCTCATTTGCTTGACTTTGAGAGGATCGCCAGGAGAGAACCAGATACTAGTGATCTGGATCTCTCAAGAGAGCATTCCGTCAATTACCGTAATTTGGCCGCACAGTCTTAAGGACCTCGCTAGGCTACGAGCCGCTTGCTCAGCCATTGTCTCTTAACCTTAGATATCCCAGCTAGACTTTGCTCGACCAGCAGATACAGTATAGTATTGAAGCTTCTCCTTATGTATATTATTGTTTAAGCACTATTGATTTCATGTGTGGCACGCTTAGCTACTTCAGAGATTAGTGGCCCACGAGCACAATCTTAGTAGGCTATTGCCAGTGCATTGTCGGAGTACTTCTTCTTAATGTTTGCCATATCCTATTGCTTATTCTTATAATTCTTCTTATGTCAATTTAAAGCCTTTAATTACCAGTGAGTTATTCATTAAATTACTGTTCAAAATCCGATACTTACTTCTTACGAGTATTCGAGAAGCATCTAACTTATCAGAAGATTCCTTGCTTGATGCTCGAGGACTATTGTTTAACGTAACGTAATAGTGCCGATCCGAAGTAGAGGGTGGAGGACTTCTTAAGTTCTTAGTTCAAGGGTGGATTACTTCGGCTTCGGCCAACACTATTCTTTAGTGTTGTAGTACTTTCTTCTTTGTTTGATTGTTGACCAGACTAGATAACTCCCGTCTTGTTATTAGTCTGTTGTGTGAAACGCTAGTACCGAGTTCTTGTATACCCCGTTATAGCAGATAGAACTCTGGAGGGTAGTGGCGTTTTTTGTTCGGCTGGCAGTACTCTGGGGTTGGGATCGTGTGTTTCCGTTGTGGCAGCGAGCCATACTCGAGTCCTGTGTAAGAGCCCTAGTGTACCCGAGTGCCCGGTCGTAACAAATGGCGACCTTGCTTAGGATTTTGTGAACAGTATAATTTTTTGCAGAGTTGTACAACATTTGTTTGTTCGTACTTTAGCGTACATATTGAAGAATATTTTTTTTTTGTAAGGCAATTAGGAGAGCATTTAAGAGACTCCAGTTAATTTAGTAATTAGTGCTTGCATAAGGGAGTTTAACACTTTTGTCTCGAGAATTTTTTGGTGAACTTCAGTATGTCGGGCCCTAGTACTGACGAGGAGCGAGAGATGCTAAGTGAGGAGGTGCCGTTAGTAACTAGTGAGGAGGATGCTAGACTTTTTGTGAGTAAGCAGTACCATGTGACGGAGGAGAGGCTGACTGGGGTGAATGTTTATGGCTTGCGCCTGATAGCCCAGGTTTTGGGCAGATCCAATGTAGCAGCGATGTCCAAGGGGGAGCTGATTTCCTGGGTGTTGCGTGGGCGACATGGGGTTTCGGAGGAGAGGGCGTTTGGGGGGGTTCCTCCCCAGATCCCCTCTCACTCGACTCCCACAGTGCCGTCCACTCAGTTGCCGGAGGTTAGCACTCTCCCACAGAGGGATGAGCATTGGAAGATTGGAGTGCCCTCGGGCGGTGCGTATGGTGGTTCCCCAGTTCTTGCCCCCCCTCCTTCAGTAGTGGCAGCTCCCTCTTCCGGCCTGTCTCCTGAGATGATATTTAAACTCGAGCTTGCTAAGATGGAGAATGAGGCTAGGAAGCAGGAGATGGAGAATGAGTCTAGGAGGCATGAGAAGGAGATGGAGAATGAGTCTAGGAGGCATGAGAAGGAGATTGAGGCTGAGTCTAGGAAGCAGGAGAAGGAGATTGAGGCTGAGATTAGGAGGCACGAGGCTGAGCTTAGGTACGACTCAGAGAAATATTGTGCTCAAATAGATTTAGATAAGACTCGTGCAGAGTCGACAGGGATTCGGATGGGCCGTGAGGGCCAAGTAAGAGAACAGTCCTTGTCCCACTTAGTCAAGTTGGTGCCGGCATTTAGTGAAACTGAAGTCACAGAATTTTTTAATCGTTTTGAGAAGAAGTGTAGGGAGCATAATTGGCCTGAAGAGAAGTGGGCAGCTCTGGTCTCCTCAAGACTTACGGGTAAGGGTCTGAAGGCTTATGATGCACTGCCTTTAGAGTCTTGCATTGACTACCCAGTATTGAAGAGAGCTGTCCTACGGGCATACGAGTTGCAACCAGAAACATATCGATTGAAGTTTCGGGGTGTTACGAAGACTAGGGAGGCGACCTTTCTTGAACATGCCCGGGACTTAAAAGATGCACTTACAAACTGGACACGTTCTGAGAAAGCTGAGACGGCCGAACAGTTGACTGAGCTGTTTCTGCTCGAGCAGTTTTATAAGTGTACTGGTGCAGATATGACTTTAACTATTAAAGAAAAGAACCCTAAAACTCTACAGGAGGCAGCTGAGATGGCTGACCTCCGGCTATCACTAATTCGTGGGTGCGGGTCTGCCCAGCGTAGTGAGGCAGGTAACAAGGGGCGTGACGCCCCACCCCCCCGAGTTAGTGATATACATTATGCAAACAAGTACAAGAGCTATGATACCAAGACTGACCACAAGACTAGCACCGTCCCATTTAAGAAGGGGCCGGGCCCTTCCCAGTACCAAGGGAAGCCCAGAGGGGAGTTGGAGTGTTATCATTGTCATGAAAAGGGGCACTTTGCAAGAGTCTGTCCTAGCAAACCACCTACAGCAGCTGTGTCTTTGGCCTGCAACATTGGTGTGTCTCCGAAGTTTTCTGAGTTTGCCCGGGGCAGTTCGTCAGAGGCTGAGGCACAGCCAATGCAGAAGCACCTGGGAGGCTCGAACCCTGCTCAGGATGTTTTTTGCGACCATAGAGGACGGGGTTGCGTGATGTGGGCGGGGCGCAAGCATGGAGTAGAGGTCTTGCGTGATACAGGTGCTTCCCAGACTCTGATGAATAACTTGACTGGCTACCCTATAAATGCGGCTCGGGTGGTAGTGGTGCAGGGTATTAATGCAACTCGGTCATACCCGCTGGTGCGGTTGGAGTTAGAGGTGGATGGTGTGGCACGTGAATTGGATGTCGGGATTGTGGAGAAACTGCCAGTGGAGGGCGTCGACCTTCTTCTCGGCAACGACTTTGCAATGCCCGCTTCTGAGGTTCTACCCTTAGTCGTTGCCGAGAGGACGGCCGACGTGAGTAGGGAAGAGCAAGAGTGGGTCGAGCGGTGCCAGACACAACCCATGGCGTGTGTTGTCACCCGAGCTCGGGCAGCTAAAGTGTCACAGCCTAGTCCTCCGTCTTCAGACCAGCAGAGGAACGATCAACAGGAGGAGGCTAAAGCTGGAGTTGGTTTTAAGAGTTTTGACTCGGCGGCTCTCCTGGTTGATTCAGTATTAGCACCTATGTTAGAGTCTGGAGAGGCCCCAGGACCTGTCACAGCTAGTGAGGAGGTAGGGCCGGAAGAGACTCAGAGGCAGCAACGTTACACACAGAGAGAAAAAAGGGTTGCTCAGTTGGAGGATCCGGAAGTTCAGAAGTGTGGTAATGGTGCTGTCGAGATTAAACACGAGGACGGGGAAGCATGTCATGTGAACCTGGTGGAGGAGTTTGTGAGGCAACCACCTGCGCAGCCTACTGTCCCTGCGTTGGTCTGCCGCGGCCAAGGTGGAGAAGGAGAGGGGGGCAGTAGGGCACAGGTGGAGGAGAGTAGGGATTGTCATGTCTCGGCGAAGCAGTGGGCGGGGGACACGAGTCTGGTGGCTGTGGAAGTGCTAGAGCACCTGCCTGAGCAGCAGTGTGCAGCACTCCAGCACCAGCTCGGTTCATACCCCACTGGTTGTGCCGAGCCCCTGAGTCTCACAACTCGGGCGGTGCAAGATGTTCCACGGGCAGGTCACGTGACTGTTGAAAGACCGTTAGCCTCGTTGTTTCGGTGGTTTAAGGTGGGCGACGAGGCTTTGGCATGGTTGCCAGGTCAGGGTCGACCCATGGCTGCCAAGGGTGGTGGTAAAAAGGAGGACATTGAGCAGATTGGTAAGGTCGGCTGTGGTATCGCAGTGCCCGGTCGTCGCATAGCCTCCCAATGCTGCTCTAGTCTAATGCAACAGCCCTACCATAGACCGACTGTATCTGGCCATGTCGCTGAAAGCGGTGATGCTGCGCAGGCAGATGTCGTCACAAGGAATGCGGGGGTGCGCATGTACGGTATCGGCGGGGAAGCCTTAGCAATAATGAACTGTGGGAGTGACTGCACGGGTGGTACTGATTGTCCCTCTCATGACCTGGCTGTTCTAGGGACGAAGGTGGAGAAGGAGGGAGACTACAGGTTAGAAGCTGCGGTCTCGGCTGGGTTGTGGGAGGGCACTAGGCATGTTGTTCGTGGAGACAGTGCAAGGCAGTTATTTACTAGGCTATGGCAGTACTTTCGAATGTTTGTTGCTTCTCCAGGCCTGATGTACGGGGTAGAATCCGACATGCAGGCTGGAGATAGTGCAAGGCTCAGTTTAATTCCCTACCGTATAAATCCTGCTCGACAGCCTATGGTGCAAGCAGAGCTGGATTACGTGTGGACGAAGGGTCTGAGGGATAAGGAATGTCGTGAGTGGTCGTTGCTTGTAACTTTGTCCGAGCGTGCTAAAGAGGTATGTGGTTTTGTTGTGGACGGGAGTACCTACCAGTGCAATGTTGTGCCTGACGGACTTAAGAATGCACCAGCAACGTGTCAGAGCCTGATGAATGAAAGTGAAAAGGACGATGATGCGCTGGGGCATTTCGAGGTCTATGTTCCAGCCTATGGTCCGGTTGTTGTAGTTTACCCAGATCATTACCCTCTCGAGATCTTGGACCAGTTTCACAATCGGAATATGAGGCTGACCAGGTGGTCACTAAGGTTATTGGTATATAACCTGGACATAAGCCATATTGCCGGTTGTGACAACGAGGTTGCATGTGGTCGTTCAGGGGTATATGATCCTGGGTAAATTGACACACGGGTAGCCTCCTGCTTTAGTTTGAATAGTATTTTGCGCTTGGTGCTTGTTGGCTCGCGGTTGTAGCCCAGCGTATTGGGTCGTAAAGCAGGATTGTTGAGCGTTTGGTATAGAAGAAAATAGGCTGCCCTTATAGTGCAGCCGGAAAAAACATATTAAAATATAAAAATCATATAAAAACTCTTTCTTTTTGATGAAGATAATTGTATAAGTTTGTCATAGCCTATAAGGTTTGAGTAGTCCACGAACTATCAAACGGCTGAGCTGCTGTAAGCTCGCTCTGGGAGCATGATATTGTGTCTTTTACTATTGTTGGGAGGAGTTATGAAATGTGAATTTTTTTTTTATAAGATGTGTTTTAGTGATAAACTCAGCGTTGTTTTAGTGCCATGCGGTCGCTGGGTGTGAGGGGTTTGATGGGGTTCTGTATATCAGATTTTAGCTCAGGGTTGAGCAAGTAAAATCTTGGGGGAGGTGTGACGCATGTCGAGTATGAGCATGCTGTACAGAACGCCCAGTCAGGCCCCACCCTCGCTAGGATCGTCAGGGCAGGAACTTTGGCTGTAGTCTGTGTAGAGTTTCCTAACTCAGTTTATGTGAACCGTTGTACTATAAGTATTATCATTATGTATTTTGTTTTCTTCTAAGTCAACGAGTTCTATTTTATATCATTAGATATAAGTATTGTGTGTGGGACTTATTTATAATGATGAGAGGAGAGAGAGAGTATGTAACGGAGACCAGTGAGTGCGCCACGCGGGCAGGTAGGCCTAATTCCCTCCTCCCTCCTCCCTTCCTCCCTCTCAGCGCGTGGGAAATCCTTTGTCGATCCCAGATTGAGAGAGAATATGACGTCATGATTGCCAGTGGGCGGTCCTTAAGTAGTTTGAGATATGCCGCTAGAGGGCCGAGTATAAAAAGAGAGGTTCTTGCCACCATTCTTCAGAACTCATCAGGCAAAGCGACTTCTCATATCCCTTGCAACTATCCATATTCTTCCGACTGATGTGAACTTTCTCTACTCTCTGAACAGCCTATCTTCTTCTCTTCTCGTCCCTGTTTAACCTCCATGACCCCTTTGGTGCAGATTTAGTCAGCCAAAGTATTATCGCTTGAGTTCTCACGAGATAAGTGCCTGTTAGATAGCCTATTTTTGGAAGGGTTAACTAGAATAGGATTGATTGATGTTTGTTGCACTCGTATATGCATTTCCCTGTGTGCGATTATTCATGTTCCTGTTTTCTGCTGGTTTAGGCAATGCTAGACTGGGATAGGGTTTCTGAGTTGTGATTTCCTATGAGTACTAGGTTGCGGTTGAACCAGTACAATTGCAACGGAGACGTGGAACGCCTAGGTGGTCTTTCTGACTGTGTACCGTGGGAGTTTAGCACTGTGTTGCGAGTGAGGGCTTTTGCCTGTGCCACCCAACACTGTGCTATCTCATTTGCTTGACTTTGAGAGGATCGCCAGGAGAGAACCAGATACTAGTGATCTGGATCTCTCAAGAGAGCATCCCGTCAATTACCGTAATTTGGCCGCACAGTCTTAAGGACCTCGCTAGGCTACGAGCCGCTTGCTCAGCCATTGTCTCTTAACCTTAGATATCCCAGCTAGACTTTGCTCGACCAGCAGATACAGTATAGTATTGAAGCTTCTCCTTATGTATATTATTGTTTAAGCACTATTGATTTCATGTGTGGCACGCTTAGCTACTTCAGAGATTAGTGGCCCACGAGCACAATCTTAGTAGGCTATTGCCAGTGCATTGTCGGAGTACTTCTTCTTAATGTTTGCCATATCCTATTGCTTATTCTTATAATTCTTCTTATGTCAATTTAAAGCCTTTAATTACCAGTGAGTTATTCATTAAATTACTGTTCAAAATCCGATACTTACTTCTTACGAGTATTCGAGAAGCATCTAACTTATCAGAAGATTCCTTGCTTGATGCTCGAGGACTATTGTTTAACGTAACGTAATAGTGCCGATCCGAAGTAGAGGGTGGAGGACTTCTTAAGTTCTTAGTTCAAGGGTGGATTACTTCGGCTTCGGCCAACACTATTCTTTAGTGTTGTAGTACTTTCTTCTTTGTTTGATTGTTGACCAGACTAGATAACTCCCGTCTTGTTATTAGTCTGTTGTGTGAAACGCTAGTACCGAGTTCTTGTATACCCCGTTATAGCAGATAGAACTCTGGAGGGTAGTGGCGTTTTTTGTTCGGCTGGCAGTACTCTGGGGTTGGGATCGTGTGTTTCCGTTGTGGCAGCGAGCCATACTCGAGTCCTGTGTAAGAGCCCTAGTGTACCCGAGTGCCCGGTCGTAACACAGTGTCCACCATTCTTTAACTGCCTTCGTGGTGTAATGCATAAGGTGTTGATATTCGGTGTGAGCATCCTGGGTTCGAATTCACGGACTGCCACATGTGTTTGTAATATTTCATTAATCGATTTTACGAGTAGAGTTGGTTGTTGGATAGAACATAATAACAATAACCTACCTCAATCTTAATTGATAAAGGTCAATGTTTGTCTGTTTGTCAGTTACCCGACCTTTGTTACTAAACTCCTCCCACAGTTTTGGTGCCAGGTGGGAGTGTGGGGCACCGTTGGAAAGCCCAGGCTTTGGAGATGGTTTTAGGCGAGTTTAGTGGAAATCAGAGACACTTTTGTTTAATAAAATTTTCGGCAGAACTTATGTAGTATACGGGAGCGAAAAAAATGCGAAAAAAATGGCCGTTTGGGGCAGAAGGAGGCCTCCGATCGAAAAGGTGTATGGAACGAAAGTTGTTCGCAGCTCCCCAAAATGGGGGTACGGATGAGGTCAGATCCAAAATCGGAGGTTATTTAGCGGCCGAAATCGAGGTCGCCGTTTAATGAGGCACAGGGAGGTCGAGGCCGGTGATTATGGTAGTAGTAGTATTGTGATGATTGTGGTAGTAGTGATTGATGATGGTGATTATGGTAGAATTTAAACCGGGCAATGCCGGGTACCCCTCCTAGTTACTAATAAAATGTACGGTATCGAGTGAAAATGAGCAATAATAGTGACAGTGATACCCTAATGTGGAATGGGTGTGTGTGCTGGAGTGAGTGAGGGAACAGCGAGAGAAGGTGCATGTTTGTTTGTAAGTAGCAAATGGAAGGAATGTGTAAGAGAGTATGGGTCTGTGGGTTCAAGGATTGTGTGGGTGAGAATGAAAGTAGGAATACAAACGTGGGTGATTGTATGCGTGTATGCCCCGACAGAGGATATACTTGAAAGAAAGAAAGAGGAGTTCTGGATGAATGTGGAGGCGTGCCTGGAGAAGTTTGACAAGAACGAAAGAATATTTCTGATTGGGGATATGAATGGTAAGGTGGGTGATAGGAAAGTTGAGGGAGTGGTGGGAGGGTGGGGGGTACCATCAGAGGTGAATGGGAATGGTAGTGCACTTGTGGACGTATGTGTGGGGAGGAGGCTGTGGATAGCCAACACCTTCTTCCGACACAGAATGATCCACAGGTACACGTGGAAACGGATGTTGACGATGAAGGATAAGACAGTGGTGGAACGAAAGTCATTGATTGATTATGTATGTGTGGATGAACGAATGAAGAAATCTGTGATGGATGCTAGGGTGTATAGGGGTATTGGAGGGGGTCTGTCTGATCATTATGTAGTGGTAGCTAAGGTTAGGATACAAAAGAAGTGGGTGAGGAGAGCGGGAGGGAGGCGAGAGGAGGGTGGAATGGTGAGGAGGGTGGAGAGGTTGCAGGAGGAGGAAGTCAGGGAGGAGTACAGGAGAGCAGTGGAAAGACGACTAGGTGGGTTCGACCTGGAAGTTATGGAGGAAGTGGAGGAGATGAGCAAGGTGTTTAAGGATGAGATCTGTGCAGCATGTGAGGAGGTGTGTGGAGTGAGGAGAAGAGGGAGGGGAGTGAAAGGTACAGCATGGTGGACAGAAGAGGTAAGAATAGCTGTGGAAGAAAAGAAGAAAGCATATAGAGAGTGGTTGGGTAGTAGAGGGAATGAAGATTCCGAGAGACAGAAACGAGCGAGGTACGTGGAGAGTAAGAGGGTGGTGAAGAGAGTAGTGAAGGAAAGTAAGAGAAGAGTAGATGAGGAATTTGGAAGGAATCTGAGTGTAAAATGGAGGGAGAGTAAGAAACTGTTCTGGAAAGAAGTCAAGAAAGTTAGGGAAGGTAGCAAGGGAAACAGTAAGGGTGTGAAAGATAAGAATGGGAGAATGCTAGCCGAGAAGCAAGAGAGAGTTGAAAGATGGAGGGAGTACTTCAGTGAGTTGCTAAATGAAAGGAATGAAGAGCCAGCAAACATAGCTGGATATGGTATGGGAGGGAGAAGAAGAGAAGTAGTGGAGGAGGAGGTGGGGATCAGGAGGTCAGAAGTGTGGGAAGCCATGAAAAGAGTGAAGTTGGGGAAAGCACCAGGAACAGATGGAGTGTGTGGGGAAATGTTGAGGTATGGTGGTGAGATAGTGATAGAATGGGTATGGAAAATGTGCAAACTAGCATGGGAGAAGGGGAGTGCACCCGATGACTGGAAGACTGGCATAATAGTCCCCCTATATAAGGGCAAAGGGGAAAGAGGAGTGTGTGGTAACCACCGAGGAATATGTCTTCTAAGCGTAGTAGGGAAGGTATACAGTAGGGTAGTGATTGAGAGAGTGAGAGTGAGAACGGAGAAATGGATAGGCGACGAGCAGGGAGGTTTTAGGAAGGGAAGAGGATGTGTAGATCAGATTTTTACCCTGAATTGTGTTGTGGAGAAGTATCTGGAGAAGAAACAAAAGGTGTATGTTGCCTTTATGGACTTGGAGAAGGCCTATGACAGAGTGGATAGAGAAGGTTTGTGGAAAGTACTTAGAATATACGGAGTAGAGGGCAAGTTGCTGAAAGCAGTGAAGAGCATGTATGAGGGTGCAAAGGCGGCAGTACGTGTGGAGAGTGAGCAGAGCGAGTTCTTTGACCTGAATGTTGGTTTGAAACAGGGGTGTGTGATGTCCCCGTGGTTGTTTACTGTATATATGGATGGAGTCATGAAAGAAATACTATCAAGAGCAGTGGATGTTGGTGTATCGCTGAAAAGGGAGGGAATTGAGTGGAAGCTACCTATACTGCTGTTTGCGGATGATACAGTTCTGATGAGTGATAATGAATGGGAGTTGCAGGGTCTGGTAAATGAGTTTGGAACAGTGTGCGAAAAACGGAATTTGAAGGTAAATACGGGGAAGAGCAAGGTTATGGTCTTCGAAAGGGGTGAAGTCACAGAGTGTGAGGTGAAGCTGAACGGTCAGGCTATGGAGATCGTCAACTCTTTTAAGTATCTGGGCAGTGTGTTGAGTAAAGATGGGACTATGGATGAAGAGGTGCGGGAGAGGGTACAACAGGGGAAGAGGGTTGTAGGAACGCTAAAAGCAGTAACAAGAAATAGGGTGGTCAGTATGGAAGTGAAGAAGTCCTTGCATGACAGTGTGGTAATCCCGACACTGACTTACGGAAGCGAAGCATGGACGTTGGTTGAGAGACTCAGACCAAGAGTGAGAGCAGTGGAAATGAATTACTTAAGGAGTGCGTGCGGAGTTACATGGAGGGATAGACAGACTAATGAGGAAGTAAGAAGGAGGTGTGGTGTGGAGGTAGATGTGCTGGAAAGTGTGAAAAGGAACAACTTGAGATGGTTCGGCCATATGGAACGTATGGAAAGCGAGAGAATGAATAAGAGGGTGTACGAGAGCGAGGTGGAGGGACAGAGGGGGAGAGGTAGACCGAATATGAGGTGGAAGGATGGAGTGAGGAACTACATGAACGAAGGCGGTGCTGGTTGGGAGGAGGGGCGTCGACTGACTGGGGACAGAGGTGCATGGGGGCGGTTCGTTCGTGGCCACCCCTTCGGGGATCACGGCGTCGGGCAATAGATAGATAGATAGATAGATACCCTAATACACATACTTTATATAATTGGCCTCAAAATAACTATACAAATATCAAATAAACATCACATTGTCAATATCAAACACTAAAATCGTCTATGGGAGGTAAACACTCTGGTGCGACAAGCGGCTAGGTGCGTGGTAGCCGGGGCCGGGGTGACGCATCCGAACGCGGGAAGAATTTGCCGCCGAAAATTACTCTACTTCCCGCGCTCGCCATTATGCAACCACTGGGACTAGAGACCTCTACTCAACGGCATTCTACAGATGAAGGTTTGTGGAACATTTTATTTTTTTATTTTTATATTCATAACAATACATGCCCTATTTATTGAGTTACAGGTGAGTGAACATTGCCCAATAATCGCCAAAACACCCGGTACCGCAATACAGTCGCGAGCTATGGGCGCCGGGTCTGGAGTGTTAAGGCGAGCTCCTGATCGCCGTATTACCGTTCCTTTGAAATCCCTACCATCACTATGCCAATCCACCAGTCCACTATGTTCACAAATACATCTGTGTAACTGTAGTGCTGGATTATGATTCCCAACCGTAGTTTTAGCCAATAGGACTTGCCCCGGTTGACTGAGGAGTTGCTTGAAGGCTCGGGTAGTTTGCACTCTCTGTCCCTTTCCATCGACCAGGGCTATTAGGCGGTGGAGCCGGTAATGAGGGTCATGGTGCCTTTCAACTGGCGGGCATGTGCCTCGGCGGTCCTATTTATACCCTCGTCCGGATACCTGATTGGTGGACGGCTGATTCTAGCACTACGTGTAATTGTTTCTGAGGGGCCCATTGGCTTAGATAACTTTGCTGGACTCTTACCTGGGAGGTTAGTCGTTCGGTTCTCTTGTGACTCCTTTAATTTAGTCAAAGGAGAGCCAAGTGGGTTTTTATCCTCAGGAAATACGTCTTTTTCCCTTACTTCCGCTCGGAAACACTCTTCCTCACTACTTAAGGTCTTATTGAAATCTCTCGGGAGGTCTGAAACTTCGCTTTCGGGGACCGTAGACTTATCATCATTGGTACGTTCACAGCAACCTCTCTTCCCACTTGTCGTAGTTTCCTCGTCTCCCCCATCCTCCTCTTGCCCGGACCCAGAAAGACTCTCGTTTGGCTTGCGATTAAAAGACCACCAGAACGGAGAGTCCTCAGTATAATTCCTTCTCAGATTGGGACCTTCAGTGTTGCGTCGACCTGAGGGTGTATTAGGGTTATCCGCCCCAATTTCTATCTCCTCCTCACTTTCTTCCTCACTACTCCACTCGCTCAGGTCTGGTGGTAAAATACCCTCATACCGTTTGGTATGACGGATATGGGTAGCCGACACAATACCTCCATGATGCAAGTACAACACTTGGTATGGCCCGTTTATCTCCACAACCCGGAAGGGACCCTCGTATTTCTCTTCCAGATTACCAGCTCGGATGGGATCATGTCTCTAAACCAGAATATATTCTCCCCGGTAATATGGATTATTTAGGGTAAGTTTCTTGGGCTGTTGCTGTGTAACATGGTTATGAACTTGTTGCCGTTGCTCCCCTTGCTCCCTCAGATAATGTTCTGGTTGGGAGTATTTGGTGGAATGAACGGGGTAAGGTAGTAGTCGTTCCTGAGGCAGTTTCGGAGTGATTCCAAAAAATTATCTTGTAGGGGGAATACCCAGTAGTTCTACAAACAGTGGTATTAATCCCCCAGATAATCTCTGGCAGAAGTTCCGGCCAACCTCGGAATATCTGTTCCCCTTGTGAGCTCAGACTAGCCCGTACACAATTCGCTAGCACCCTATGGTTCCTTTCACATAATAATAGCGTTCCCCTGGGGATAATACGGGGAGGTGTGTTGAATCTGGTAGCCCAAGGTATCTCCCAAGTGTTGCCAGATTTCGTTATTAAATTCTTTTCCCCTATCACTCAGAATGCATCGAGGGGTGCCATATACAAAAATTACGTTTTCCAAGATAACCCTAGCCACGGTTACAGCTTTCTTGTCCGGAATGGCACAAGCAACCGTATATTTTGAAAAAAACGTCAACACAGGTTAAAATGTACCTTTTGTTCGTCTGTCTGGGTAGAGGTCCCATAATGTCTACAGATAACTTTTCCCACGGTTTACCTGCCGTAATGTGTCCAGGCGACTGTTTAGGTCCCCGTCCATCTTTCCCCCTTTGACTTCCCAAACAATTTTGGATATCTTCCTTAACAATTTGGTCGGCTCGCGAGGTCCAGTACCTTCCGTTAATCTGTTTCAACACTCTAGAGTCTAGACTAACCCAAATGAGCCCCCCTTCCCTCTTGTCCGTGGAGGATTTGGATCATGTGTTTAGCCTCCAGATAACCTAATACCACCCGGTCCTTAGAATTCCGCCAGGCTCCCTCAGAAAATTTTACTTTGTCTCCATACATAGGATCATTTTGTTCCTTGTTAGGTTGAGTGTGTTGGACTGGTGCTACCGGTAATCAAGATAGACCATCGGCATTGGTGTGTAATTTACCCGGTCTATGTCTAACTTCAAAGGAGTATTCCTCAATCCACTTCCACCTAACAAACAATCCGTCTTCCGTTTTCATCTTCCTGAACCATTGCAAACTATGGTGGTCCATTATAACTTCGATATGAACTCCGGCTAAATATGGACAGAAATTGTGGTAAACTATCAATGGAAGTTAAATATTACTAAGCTATAATGAATCAAATAAAATCAATCTAAATGAAAACTACTCTATATCTAAATTGAATTCAATCTGAAACAAGCTAATTTATATCCAAAGGTCTCACATAACAAATGTATATATAGGGTAAGGTTATAAGGGTTAATATTAGCCAGGAATTAACTCACCAATAGTTCCACGTGGCAATGAGGCAAGGGAGAACGTTTACCCAATATGGTGGTGGACAATGGGGAACGAGACTTCGGTCCCAAGACACAAGTCAAGTTAAAGAAAGAATAAATGATTACATGGGAATGGACATGATTATTATAATGTATGCTTATCTATCAGTCAGTCATGATGTCGATGAGAGCGTCGTGATGGTGTAGCTGAGTGTATGTGTATTGTGATTACAGGCACAAAAGCACGATCAACTGAGGGCGGAAAATTAGATGTTAACTGGTTGGTGTTCGTGAAGGCTCTGACGTACCTCGAAAGCACACCTTGCTGCCTTGGCAAACCGCCAGGAGCCCAAATTATCGTACCGCATTTAGGTTGCTCTATACGATAAATTATATTAATATATACGATAAATTCATATATACTACATAAGACCATGGCAATATTGCTTAATAGCATATTAGGCCTTTTATAACTTAACTTATTTACAATCTTATAATATACGATCTACTCGTCCTACGTCTGGTGCTGTAGGAGAGATCGTGACGTCACAGAGACATATGAGATCACAAAAGTCATATTCTATCGTATTTATACGATACACTCCCCCCACAAAAAAGACCTGAACCCCACCTTAAACCTAAAGTTGCCCAGAGGCTATCTTCTGACGCCACAAGTCGACGGCGCCAGCAGCAGCGCGTCTGGGACGCGTTCCGGTCCGAGCATGATCACCATCAGTAAGAGGTGAGTCGTTCCTTTGAGAATCCTCGGACCCAGCAATAACAGGTGGAGCCTCAGATTGCAATGCGGAATCGAGCTCCAAAGCGTACAAACGTGCGATAGGACGAACAGTAGTTCCAGTGGCTGTCTTCAATAGCGCCACCCGCTCTACAGAGTCTGCCCCCTTGTATACCTCCAATACGCGGCCTAATTTCCAGTATAAACGAGGACTATCTTCTTTAATTAAAACAACTTCACCAACTGTAGGTGCCGTTGGTCTACCAGAGGGAGTAACACTCCTTTCCCTCAATGCTAGCAGATATTCACTAATCCACCGTTTCCTAAAATCCTCGATTATCCTGGATATATACTGGTATCTTTTAGACACCGCTACCTCAGAGTACAACGAGGGATCCTCTAACTCTACTATGGACTGAAAATCAGATGGAAACGCAGTCAATGGTTTTCCATATAGCAAGTGAGCTGGCGTTAATGGTAGTGGTTCTTGCAGGTCGGTGTACACATATGTAAGCGGGCGATCATTCACGACTGCCTCTATCTCTGTGAGGACTGTCGTCAACTCACTTTTCTTTAATAGAGCACGTCCTACAACCGCTCTTAGTCCTGACTTTACTATGCCGACACATCGTTCCCACATTCCACCAAACCAAGGTGCCTTAACTGGAATGAACCTCCATTCGCACTTCTTCTCTCCCAAAAAAGTGATGACAGTAGGATCACTACTCATATCCTTTAGATATTTTGATGCTTGGACATAAGTGGGAGCATTGTCGCTAAGAATGAGTTGAGGGAATGAACGACGGGCACAAAACCGTCTGAACGCCAGCATAAATTCTTCGCTAGACATATTATCACATAGTTCTAGGTGTACCGCTCGAGACGTCGCACAGGTAAACAATAATATATAAACCTTCTCATGCTCCCTCGTCTTCAATGCCCCTGTGTAATCTAATCCTACCGCTTGGAAAGGTTCTACGTGCTTTACACGGCATTCAGGTAGAGGTGGAGCTGGTCCAGTTGCATATGGTTTACCCTTTAGTCTCTGGCATATTACACACTTTCGTACTACGCGTCGAGCTACTTGTCGAACCCTGGGTATCCACCATGTGAGACGTAAATTTGATATAATATGACATACTCCGTAGTGTTTTACTTCCCTATGTGCACGTATGATCAATAGATCAGTAACGTGATGTCTTGTTGGCATAAGTATAGGTCGGTTTGTGCCGTCTGGTACACCCGACCACTTCAGGCGACCCTCACACCTGATGAGGCCATTGTCTAGGTGCAACCGTAGTTGACGCACTATATTAGGCATTAATGTCTTATTCGAGCTTTTCAAGGATTCTAATTCATTGGAAAAGGTTTCTACTTGAACCCATTTGATCAAAGTTACTTCAGCTGCTTTAAATTCACGAGCATCAATGTTGTGACCCCTGTTGTAGAGTTGGCCCGTTACTTTAAGCTTGAGATTGGATACATATCGCAACACCCAAGCTACAACTCTGACTAGTTTATTATAGTCACCGAATCTTGCCCACTTCATGATAGGACCCGGTGGCTCATTTGGTTGGGCTGTAACTGCCACTGTTTCCAGTGGCAGAAGTCCCTCACCAACAGCATGCCATATCGTCCATTCACTTTCATGGAGCAGCCACTTTGGACCATGCCACCACAATTCGGACTTCATTAACTAGCTAGCCGTTATACCCCTAGTTATGAGATCACTAGGGTTTTCTTTTGTATTTACATAATGATAAGCAACGTCTGGCAAAAGGGCTCTAATCTCATCTACCCTATTCCGCACATAAACTGGCAGAGACTTCTTGCTATGTATCCAGTTGAGTGCGACCTGACTATCGCACCATACATGAACGATTTCAATATTTAATTCGCTCTCGTATGCTGCGCGTACATGTTGCACCAGACGTGCTAATAGCAGCATGGCAGTCAATTCCATTTTAGGGATAGTTACCTTTTTAACCGGGGCTATCTTGGCCCGGGCTGTAACTAAATGTGCCCCAAATGAAGTAACAACATATATGGCTACCCCGTATGCCGTGGCGCTAGCATCGCAAAACGTGTGTAACGTAACGTCACCGAACGCCGCCACTTTACGAGGTATAGGTTTAGTACATAGGATGGCATATTCATTCAACAACAATGTCCCTTGGTCATTCAGGTCCTCAGGCAAACTGTCATCCCATCCTATTTTACGTCTCCAAACTTCCTGCATTAGAATCCTAGCTCTTATGGTAACAGGTAATGCTAGACCCAAAGGATCAAAAAATTGCGCAACTTTGCTCAACAGACTTCTTTTGGTGTGCGCTCCTGTCTGCTGAGCAAAAGACCTTGTTTGAAAAGTTAGTATGTCATGTTTAGGTTGCCAGATCATCCCCAAATTTCTGGACTTTTCCTGGTTAAGAGATGCCGTACCATCCACCTGTATTAAACTCTGAAGATCTTCACTATTAGTAACCCACTCGCGGAGAAATAGATGTGCATCCGCAAACAATCTGCGTGCTTGCCAGTATGCATATAACAAATCATTTTGACTATCGCTAGTACCCTGCAAATTGTCAATGTAAAATCCGCGAGATAGTTTACTTGTGTCCTCATGAGTGTCAGCTAGATGTTTTCTGATTGTGGCATTTAACAAAAACTGCGAGCAAGTGGCCCCAAAGAGTACAACCCGAAAACGGTATATTATGATGGGACTTTCAGAGTCGCTAATGTCGCCGAACCAAAGAAAGCGGGTAACATCTCTATCTTCCTCCTTTAGCTTGACCATCAAGAATGCCTTCTCGATGTCACTGGTATAGGCATACTTCCCCAGCCTAAACCGCAATAGATGTTGGGACAGGTCCGACACCATGGACGGACCTGTCAACAGGCAGTCATTTAGACTGGGTTGTTGTCCTTGGTGGGCAGAACAGTCATACACCACCCGTATTGGTGTGGTGACGCTGTCTTTCTTTACCCCATGATGGGCCAGATAGTGAACCCTACCCTTCTTACACGGTTCCTTGACATCGACTCTCTCTATAAAGCCCCTATCCTCATAACTCCGAAATACATCGTCATACGCCTGGCGCGTGCTCGGTTCGTTAGACAATTTCCGCTGCAATGCGCGCAAGCGACCTAATGCCAAACCATAGTTGGTAGGCAGGCTTATCTCACTGTTCTTCCAGGGTAAACTAACTTTATATTGCTTGTCTGAGGCACAGTAGCACACAGACTCGTCAAACCTTTGTAGCGCAACTTCCGAGTCATAATCAGTCTCCATAGGATTAATGCCTATGTGATCCAATCTCCACAGTCGTTCCAGGTCGAACTCGGCAGCCATCTTAGGGTCACTAGGTTGGGAATCCTCCCTTCCCAACTCCTCTGCCGCGGTTACATTGACTCTATATATCGAGACCGTGTCGACCAGGACCTTTGACTGTGTAGTATGCACCTTTCCGCTCATGCAGTATCCAAATTTAGTGGGGATTAAAACTACACCACACATCTTTTTAAATCCAGGGTATACTACTTCATAATAATGATCTACACCAAGTAGAACATGCACCTCACTCTGATTTCCCATGGGATCTGACAAGTTAACCCCTTTGCTACGTAATGCGTGTTCCACCTTCTTCACACCCACAGATACATATTCTGGTAGGGTGTCTACTACGATACAAGTCATAAAGTACCGGTTTTTACGATAGAAATATGAAATCTCCGCTATCTCGTAGTCTTGTTTATCAGTAACCCCTGTGAAGCCCTGTAATCGAAGAGTCTCAGCCCCTACGATTCGGTGCTTCAATCCCACTAGTACGGACCTCTTTATAAAGGAACGTTGAGACCCTTGATCTAGAAGTACCCGACAAACTTTGTTACTGTCATTACCTTCCATGGGAATCTGTATTGTGGGCAATATAGTGGTGTCTTGCGTGCTACCTAGTGTCACAGTTGTAGTACCCTCATTTTTGACGTCTTTGACTTTATCCGCTGTAGGACACAACTTATCAAAGTGATGTCCTTTGCAGTGCCGACAGGGCCTTAAGTATGTAGCAGTACATT
The DNA here is from genome assembly GCA_037953745.1 of Lithodes maja. Taxonomy (NCBI): domain Eukaryota; kingdom Metazoa; phylum Arthropoda; class Malacostraca; order Decapoda; family Lithodidae; genus Lithodes; species Lithodes maja. The sequence continues at coordinate 78,525 of JBAKBP010002355.1, read as the reverse complement.
GTCCCTGCTTACCATGTTCCCCACTTAGACAACCTACACATAGCTTCAATCTTTTCGCCTGTGCTAGTTTTGTCTCATTTGTTGGGTATTTTATGCAGAAACTCCATTTATGTTTGTTGTTACATAGCTTACATAGAATCTGAGCAGGTTTCTTATACACACCCTCTTTCTTTACTTTAGTCCCCACTGTCATGCTTATTGTTCCCCTCTTCTCCACATTCTCACTCCCTCCCGACACACACATTCTCCCTTTGTTCAACTGTAGATTAATGATCTCCTTGCTGAACTGAGTTTTGAACTCCCCCAGTTCAAATGATCTTACCTTATCAAGTATTGCCATAGGAAGCTTCTGCCGCAAGATAATGACTATCATTTCCTGCGTGGTAAGCCCTAGGGTGTCTAGCGATCGAGTATGGCACTCCATATTTGCCCTGAAGTTTGTCAACTCATCAACCTTATACCGTGGTTCGGCGAGCCCCAACAAGGCAACGACATGGGCCATTTTCAACTGCTCTCTATCCCCGTATGTGGACTCTAATAAGTGTACCGCTTCAAGATAACTACCACCCACTACTGCAAAACCCTCTATTAATTGTAAGGCCTCTCCTTCCATTTGTCCCTTTAGATAGTAAAACTTGCGGACATTATCCAAAGAGGATTCATGAACCGCAGATCGAAACACGTCCCAAAAGGCTAACCACTCGGTTAACTTGCCCCCAAATGTAGGAAGATTGAGCTTTGGGAGGTGTACAGTGTGTTTTGGGTCAGCCCTTCTATGGGCCTCATTATCGCCTCCCTTCTTACTTGCGACAGCACGCTGTATTAGGTACTTCGCTCTAAAGACAGGTTCGTCATAGAGGGCGCGATTATCACACTCTGTGACTATCTCTTCCTCCTCTATCATGTCAGCCACAATCACCTCACTCAGAGCCGTAATACGACCGTGGGTAGCCTGGACGTTTTCTAATCTAGCCTCCAATTCCTCTAGTTCAGCAGTAGTGATGAAAGTGTTGACGTCCACAATTAGCCTATTTAATACTCCCCGAAGTCCCGCCCTTTGATTTTTAGGGGCTTTGATCAGCACCCCACTAGACGGTGTCTCTTTATCGTTTCTATCCATTTTGCATGTGAGCCTATAGGCTATGTATCTAAATGTTACGTTACAAAAACAACGGCCAAATAATAGTCTAATTAAGAGACGCCAACCGGCGGACTTCTATGTTATGGAGAAAAAATAGTACACTAAATAGCAATACCTACCAATGAATCATATTGAACAAGAAAAAATGTTAGGTCAGGTCATATGTCACAGGAAGTCTGAAACAGAAAAGAAAATTACTGGGGAAAGATGATGGGTGGGATGCAGGACTTAGGCAGGCACAACGATGTGACCCTGCATTCCGGCTCTAACCATCGCTTGGCTAGCCTTGCCAGTTTATCATAGAGTTGTTCCTGCATCCTGTTATATGTCCCCTTGTTCATTGCCTTAAAATCCCTTACTGGTAGCTAATTCCCGGGTCTGGGCACCAATGTGGTAAACTATCAATGGAAGTTAAATATTACTAAGCTATAATGAATCAAATAAAATCAATCTAAATGAAAACTACTCTATATCTAAATTGAATTCAATCTGAAACAAGCTAATTTATATCCAAAGGTCTCACATAACAAATGTATATATAGGGTAAGGTTATAAGGGTTAATATTAGCCAGGAATTAACTCACCAATAGTTCCACGTGGCAATGAGGCAAGGGAGAACGTTTACCCAATATGGTGGTGGACAATGGGGAACGAGACTTCGGTCCCAAGACACAAGTCAAGTTAAAGAAAGAATAAATGATTACATGGGAATGGACATGATTATTATAATGTATGCTTATCTATCAGTCAGTCATGATGTCGATGAGAGCGTCGTGATGGTGTAGCTGAGTGTATGTGTATTGTGATTACAGGCACAAAAGCACGATCAACTGAGGGCGGAAAATTAGATGTTAACTGGTTGGTGTTCGTGAAGGCTCTGACGTACCTCGAAAGCACACCTTGCTGCCTTGGCAAACCGCCAGGAGCCCAAATTATCGTACCGCATTTAGGTTGCTCTATACGATAAATTATATTAATATATACGATAAATTCATATATACTACATAAGACCATGGCAATATTGCTTAATAGCATATTAGGCCTTTTATAACTTAACTTATTTACAATCTTATAATATACGATCTACTCGTCCTACGTCTGGTGCTGTAGGAGAGATCGTGACGTCACAGAGACATATGAGATCACAAAAGTCATATTCTATCGTATTTATACGATAGAAATATTGTACAGCCCAAACTAGAGCCAGGCATTCCTTTTTAGTAACGCTGTAATTTTGTTCGCCCTAATTCAGCGTCCGGCTAGCGCACGCTACTATGCCTTCTTTCCCATCCACTTTCTGGGCCAATACAGCCCCTAGCCCTTCATCAGAAGCATCGGTGTATAGTTGGAACGGCTTGGTAAAATCTGGATGACAAACTATGGGGTTAGAGGTTAATTTTTGTTTCTGTTGATCGAAAGCTATCTGGCAACTCTGATCCCAGTCAAACGTCCTCCCTTTTTCCAGTCTCTTAGTCATGGGTCGAGCAATTTTTGAGAAGTTTGCTATGAACCTCCGATAATAGGACGCCATTCCCAGAAACGCTCAGATCTCTTTGACAGTGGAAGGGGGTGAAATTTCTGCAATAGATTTCACTTTAAGGGGGTCAGGTTGGATACCTTTACTTGAAACTACATGCCCTAGGTATGCCACCTCACGGGCCCCTAATTGGCATTTGGAAGGCTTCAATTTAAGTCCCACCCTCCTGATCCTCTCTAATACTTCTTGTAGTCGATTGATATGTTCCTCCCAACTATTTGAAAAAATTATAATATCATCCAGGTAAGCTAAGCAAGTTCTCCATGTTAATCCCCTCAGTACTTCGTCCATGACTCTAGTAAAACTGGCTGGTCCATTACAAACTCTGAAGGGCAAGACCGTGAACTGATAGTGTTTGCCTTCGCTCGTGGCAAATGCGGTTTTCTCCTGGTCCTCTGACCTAACCGGTACTTGCCAGTATCCACTTTGTAGGTCTAGGGTAGAAAACCATGTTGACCCATTTAGTGATTCTAGCGAGTCATCAATACGAGGTAGGGGTTGCGCATCTTTGATGGTGACATAATTTAATTTTCTATAATCTACACAGAACCGAGTGAATCCATTTTTTTTGTTTACCAGGACTACTGGAGATGACCACAGACTGTAGGATTCTACTACTATCCCCTGCTTGATCATCTCCTCTACGTGTTCCTTTTCCTTTTGTCTCATAATGGGATATTGTCGCCTATAAGGTTGTCTATTAGGGGGCCCTTGAGTATGTATCTCGTGGGTGTGTCGGGTTCGGGCCGATCCGTGGTCCCCTTTATTTTGAGCAAACACGTCTCGGTAAGTCCAGAGCAATTCATGTAAGGTAGTGCCTTTTATCTGAAGTTAATTGTTTCGGGATCTCAGGTAAGTTAACGGGTCCATTAGTTCCAACAGTGGTGGGTTGCGCGGGTGTAACCTGTCCTAACAGTTTCTCTTTTTGATAATTAATCGTGTCATCGCCAAAGTTAGCCAGAACTAATTTCCTCTGATCGGTAGTAATAAATGTGGGAGATGATCTCACTGTATTTTGTGTATCAGGTTAAAAAATCCTGGCAGTCATTCCCTGGGATTTAGGAATTTCTATCATTCTTTAACCCACTGAGCCCCAGCGACGCAGCGTTTGCGTCCACAATGTATGTAAGCTAAACCCCAGCGACGCAAACCATGCGTCCTGACCGGTCCGGTCCCAATTACTCCGGTCCTATGGCACGTAGAGGGCTCAGATTTGTATGGGAACTGTGTAAGTATCCCATGCAACCATGCCGATGGTTGAAAACTCTCAAAGTCTAACCACGTGTGCGTGAGCGCGCAAAAACCGGTATTTTGGGTGTCATTGACTTAAATTTTTTACTCTTGTAAAATCGACTTTCGGGGGCTCCGTAGGACCAATTGTTGACCTTTTTGATAGTTTTTTTTTTTTTTTTTTTTTCCTTCATTCCTAACCCATTCGCTATTGTTTCTGGAAAAAAATAAAAAATAAAAAACAGCCGGTCCCTGGTGGTACATTTATTATAAATTAGCTGGGGCTCAGTGGGTTAAGACCTAGGGGGAATAGAGAGTTTCCCTATGGTAGCTACTATTTGAGGTCGTAGGGTGGTCGTTGTGTCTTTCGGCCTGCACTGTATAGTTACCCCCAACTGACTCGTGAGATCTATTCCCATATATCCATCGACTTTCCAGATAGAACACAAAAATTGGTGGTGAATTTAATTCCCTTCCATTGTACCACCACCGTATTAGTTCTCCCTAGAGTCGTCAATGGTTGACCCCCGGCTCCTGACAACTGAATACTAGTTTGATTTAATGGCCCTATTTCTTTCTGACTATTCCTCACAAAATTCTCCTACAGACAACTTCTGTTTGCCCCTGTATCAATTAACATGTTCGCGGCTTTCCCATTTATTACTATGGTTTCACAAGGCGTTTGTCTCTCTAATATATTGACCTCACTATATGGCCCTTCTATGTGAGGTTTTGAAGGAAAATGTTCTCCCCCTTCCGGCATTGTGATTTTTGGCTGGGTTTCTGTCTCCCTGTATTCTACTGGAAGCATTCCTCCCTTGCTTGGATCTGTCACCCTTGGTAGGGGTCGATCATTTGGAGGTGTGGGCCTTGAGTTAAATCTAGGTGTTGGGGTTTGGGAACGGTTGGAATAGTTCCTAGCTAGGTGTCCGGTTTGTCTGCATATAAAGCATCGATACCCTTTGTTTGGGTTCTCCTCCTCCCCTTTCTTGTTCTCCTCTCTTAACTTTCTGACTTCCATTATTTTCATAATCACCTCCATGAGTTCCTAGTGGTAGTCACTTCATGTATAATGCAGTGCCTTCTAACTTCCACAGGACATGCTTGGATCATAATCTCTCTGATCTCTTTTTCCTGACTCTCTTGGTCCATGTAGGGGTACGCAAGTTTGAAGTTTTTCGGGATCTCCCTCCTCAGGGTTCTCACGTTCTGGCCGTCTAGTTTCATACTCTTTAGTTTGTCGCTGGACTTCCTTGTGGAGGTTTCTCGGCCAAATTCTTCAATTAGAGCACTCCTAACTTCTGCCCATGACACTAGTCCCTCTAGACGTACTCTTACATCGTTCAGGGCCTTGCCTAAGTGTCCCTTTCCATAGGCAATCTTGTTTCCATCTTCTCCTACATCAAGTAGCGTGAACTGACATTCTAACTGTTCGATCCATAACTCGATTTCTTCTTTCCCCTCTTCCTTAATCTGAACGGTAATACTGCCGTCATTATGTCTGATCTGTTAGATATATATACTCAATCTAAACAATTTGTCGAATCCCACCGCTTGCCACCAAAATGTAGTACTTATTTTCTTATTCCAAATATACTACTAAGGTGGGGAATAATTCGACAGTCATTTAGAAGTTTCTATACTTTATTTAACAAAACTTACTACTAACCTAGTAACTATTTCTCTGTTCTGGCCGAAATGAGTTCAAGACACAGATTGAATATTTCGTCGACCCACCATACGTTGTACATTGGAACTTTAGAGCTCCCGTTCCCACCTATTTGGATTCCCGTTATTCAGGTATTGACTCACTTCGACTTTGTTCCAAAGTCACGTTACTAGTCTCTAAAATAATATAGTTTTACCGGGCCCTGCTGTGTCTACTCCAGAGACCAGGGCATTAATAAATCTGACCTTTATTTCCCTATATAGAACAAAAGATTTATTCTTAACTAAACTCCAAACTAAGATAACTTTACCGGGCCCTACCGTGTCTACTCAGAGACCAGGGCGTTACTACCTCTGACACTTTTAGATTATATATTCTCTTAACCCTATACCATATATATTTACTCAAAAGACCAGGTTGTTACTACACTTGACCTCGATTGCCCTATCTACAACACTCATAGATTATATGTTCTCTTAACCCTATACAATATATTTACTCACAAGACCAGGGCGTTACTACACTTGACCTCGATTGCCCTATATAGAGCACTCTTAGATTATATGATCTCTTAACCCTGCTACCAATAAGTCATATTTCATTTTTTTTGTTTTTTTCTATATTCCAACTACTCCCTCTCGGGCATAGGCTGATAGCCTTTACACTCTACCGCTGAACACGGTGAAGCCCGTGAGGTCTTGTTCCAGTCTAGGGAGTGAGACATGCGAAGCACCTATTCACGGCTCGAACCCAACACCATCTCTGAAGCTGCCTCGCCCCTGCACTTCACAGTCTCACTCCCCAGGCTCGGACCCTCACTCTCAGAACGCCACCTATTGAGCAATTAACTCACTAGGCATTGCCCCCCTGTAGCATATTTTGAATATTGGAATATTCATACAGTGCTATTTAATTGGGAATAAATGAGGGTATTTTGTTTTGGCATTTCTGTGTGCTGTGGTAATGCACTGAAACTAGGTACAGCACAAATTCCATCCCAATAATATCTTCCCATTGACATATTGGGATTCGAACCCAGGTCCATTGGATTACCAGTCCAGTGGCAAGACCACTCTGCCACACCTCCCCTACCACCTATTCATTAATAACACTCGGTATATGGCTTAATATGATCAGTACCTCAAAACCCCTACAAGAACAAGATTCACCGGTTTAATCCTCTACATAGATTCTATATTTACATTATTATCCTGGACTTAATGCTTATAACGTTTACCACGAAACTGACCGAATATTCCTTCAAACAATATAATTGATAATGTTTCCTATATAACAAAAGATTTCGTAGATCATACGGACTAGTGTCCTGAGACTCCTCCCTACCTATTTCTCAAACTAAAGCTGATCTAATTGCAACTATTCTTTATTTCTCCTGAGCCTTATAGTTACTTATATATTTAACCCGCTGAGTACCAGCTAAATATTTATAAATGTACCACCCAGGACCGCCTGATTCTGATTTTTTTTTTTTATTCCAGAAACAATAGCGAATGGGCTAGGAATGAAGGAAAAAACACGAAAAACCGATCAAAAAGCTCAAAAATTGGTCCTACGGAGCCCCAGAAAACGGATTTTATAAGAGTAAAAAATTTAAGGCAATTTCCCCCAAAATACATGTTTTTGCGCGCTCACGCGCACGCGGTTGGACTTTGAGAGTTTTCAACCATCGGTATGGGTGCGTGGGATACTTACACAGTTCCCATACAAATCTGAGGCCTCTAGGTGCCATAGGACCGGAGTAATTGGGACCGGAGTGACACTGACGCAGACGTCTGCGTCGCTGGGGTATAGCGTTACATACATTGCCGATGCACTGTTTGCGTCGCTGGGGCTCAGTGGGTTAAGAATTATCCCCTCCTACTTTAATATTAATATCTATGTGCTGTCCTACCAGATCCTATACTATTGATAGCTAATCGGCATGGAGCCTTCTATATCAAGAATAACTATTATCCTATTAACACATCATCATTTTATTTATGTACATAAGTCTACTATCTTTCTCTTTAGTTTGTCCTATAAGAACACATGAATTATTATTTATGGAACCACTGGGTTAGTCAAGTATTTTCTCTCCTTCTTTCACTACCTCAGAGCTGGCCAATAGCTCAACTGGAAATCTTCGCTCATCTACTATCTGTCGTCCCTCTTGAACCGCTTGGCTGTAGGTATGCAAGCCAGCGATGTGATGACAGGCGGCCGGATACTGAAGGTGTATCCACCTAGTAGGGGAGAGCGATGCTAGGCCCGAGGTGGACTTTACTGGAACAAGTGATGAGGGCTGGGAGGCAGGAATAAATGGATCAGAGTTCCCCTGAGTGCCCAAGCGAGAGAGAGAGTGTGGGTTGCAAGAAGTTAGCCCAGTGGAGTCTGAGAGGTGAATGACCCCGGCAGCCTCTCCCACCCCCTTGATATAGTCCCGCCTCCTGCTCTCCGGCGCTGTGATTAGCGGAGCCCCCCGCTCTGCTGTGCAACGTTCTGGCCGCGCGACTTGATTATTCCTTTCCTTCGCCTCCACTCTTCTCTCTCCATAATACGTTCCTGGAAGCTGGTTGCGAATGTCTTTTAGTGGCTTATGGGAGTATAGGGCTGGCACTGATGCATTAGACCCATTACAACCAGAGGAAACGGCCTGTGAAGAGAGCGAGAGCAAGTTTAAATGTGAGGCGGTACACGTAGCCGTCAGCTCCGATTCAGCTCTGTCAGCTTCTGATTGGTCGGCTGGGAAGGCGTGGCATGTTTACCTCTTGAGCCCGGAATGTCAAACTCAGCTAGGTTAAAGGGAGTGCGTTGACTGGCTGGTGGCCTTTTTTCCTTAATAATAATAATAATATTTATTCAGTTAGCATTTTACAATGTTGGTACAACCTAATATGTTACAAATATGACATGTACCAGCTTTGCATAATTCCGACTAAGGATAGCCAAATAAGGCCGTTAGGCGTATTTCCATTGGTGGGATTAAGTTAGCTGAGGAAAAAGGGGAGAACAAGAAATGTAAATGAATATGAGTAGTAATAATTTAGAGAAAGTATTAATAGGGGGCTAAACTATGATACCTTACATTCTATAATTGGACTTGTTAAAATATTAAAGTAATAATTTTTAGTTAGTGTTTTCGTCTATCTCTTATGTCGTATTTAGTAGTAGACATAAGCTTGGTGCTCCCTTCTTGCAGCTGTTCGGTTCAGGTGCTCCTCTAAGCTACGTCTGAAGGAATACAATGTTCTCTTTTCACGGACTTTCTGTGGTAGGTTGTTCAAGTGTTTGATGGCAGTGAAGAAGAATGTTAATTTACCCTGTCCTTAGATTCTCGGAACTGTAAAATTATACATCCTATTCTGTGTATTTTGTCCATTCCTTTCACTTGCTCTAACAAAACTACTCTTTAAAAACTCAGGAGCCCTATCATAAAATATCTTGAAGGCATTAATGAATCTGATTTGTTTGGCTCTGTCAGAAACATTGAGCATACCAAGTGACTGAAGTTGTTTCTGGCCAACATGTGATCTGGGTCCTAGGTTCAGCATAAATCTTACCATTTTATTTTGAGTGACCTGAAGTTTGTGCTTTGCTGATTGAGATTATGCAGAGTACCAGGATGACACAGAATAGTCAAAATGACATTGAACAAGCGCTTGGCATAGTTTTGTTTCGGTCTATATACTGTAGCTATATAGGTCTATACTACTAATAATAATAATAATAATAATAATTATTATTTATTCCAGACACAGAAGATAAATACAGTATAAATACAGTACGACCTAATGGTCCATATCACATACACTTCTCGTGAGAGCACAGATAATATACACAAACATATATTAATAAAGAAACAGTAAAATAAAATATACAGTAGGCCTATTTACAGAATGGCATAATAAAGTGCATATCACATTTTGTCACAATATAACACAGGCTAATTAAGGCTATTGCTCAATGTTGGTTAACACCTATTGCACAGATCATTGCTCACAGTTCAATTAGACCTATATATTACAGTACACACTATGTGTGCAGCAGCTTCTGCCACTGAGATATAATACGAGATTCATAGATATGATCACTAGACCAAAGAGCTACGATCAGCGTGTTACTGGAGGATTGCAGTCGCTGCGAAAATCTGTACACCAATCTCCTGATGACAGCCCGACAGCACTGCACATCCAACAGTGTGCACACCGTACTAGTGCTTTCATATTTAGATAGACCAATGAACATTTTAAGTATATTATGATAGGATGTACACAGACCATTTATGGCGGCTCTATTGTACTTCCACCACAAATGGGCCGTGTACATAGAGGAACAATATGTCCGGAACAAAGTGACATTAGTTTCCCAATTACTCATGTGGAATTTCCTCAAGATGGTGTTACCACGTAAATATAGCTGTCTGAGCTGACGGCCGATATCTGCATCATCTGAGCAATCGTTTGAGATAATGTGTCCCAGGTATTTTATTTTGTTTACTTCTTGAATAATTTGATTATTGAGTGAGAAATTAGGCAGCTTACTTTTATACAGTAATTTTGATCTAAATATAAGAACAGCACTTTTCAGTGGGTTGAATTTAACGCAATGTTTGCTACCAAAAGATTCACATATTTCAAGAAGTTTGCTCAGACCCGCAGAAGACGGTGCAATATTGACCAGATCATCAGCATACATGAAATGGTTGATGATTTTATTCCCACCATAACATCCAATCTGCTCTTTATTCAATTTATCACTTAATTCATCCATATATACATTGAATAAGTAAGGTGAGAGAATACTACCCTGTCTCACACCATTGGTTACTGTAAAGGAATCCGAAATAACGTTACCCCATCTTACATTAAACGTTTGGTTGGCATACCAGTACTTCAAGATTCTCAGTATATAGTATGGCACTCCCCTTGTTGCTTATTTATCAAACAGGATATTGTGGCAGACTCTGTCAAATGCCTTACTAGCATCAAGAAAGCATGCAAAAATAGAGCTGTTCATTTTGATGTACCCATCCACTAGCTCCTTCAGAGTGTAGATGCACTGGTCCATACCATGGTTCTTTTAAAAAACAAATTGATTACTATTACTTGAGATATACAATGAGATTCTGTCTAAAATTATTAACTCTAGTATCTTACTTACAATACTGGCAAGGGCAATAGGTCTATAGTTGTCTTTTGATGTGATTTTGCCAGCCTTGTCTTTAATTACTGGTATCAAGGTAACGAACATCATAGATTCTGGTAGGAACCCATGGATTAGAAAGCTGGTAAAGCACCTGCTGAGTTTCTCCAAGAGGAGAGTGGAGGAATACTTCAAATGTTCAGCATATATACCATCAAAACCACAGAATTTGTTAGCATCTAGCCTACTTTTTGCAGCTTTGATTTTTGCACTTGTAACTTTAATTGCGTCATACTTTTCTTCTTTCTTACACTCTGTAGTAGCAGCAATGGTATTTCCTTGGTGCCCAACAGAGTTAAACAAAGTTTGGTAATGTGTTTTCCAAAGATTGGCTATGTTATTAGTACCAGAGATCCCATCTACACTAACAGGTAGAGGTGTGCAGCTATTATGCATTTTTTTAATATCCTTCCAGAAGGCCATTATGTCTTTGCTAGCAAAGTTTTTGGCCAATGCTTCTCTTCTTAACAAGTTTTCATTATTTTTTATAAATCTGATTGCATACTTGCATCTAGCCTTTAGTCTGGTGAACATGTCAAAAATAGGTCCCTGCCTCGGCTCGTTATGATCCAGCCATACACTACGAGCATCTCGGGATGCCTGGTATAGTTCTGAAACATGGTCATTCCACCCATGTTTGTTAAAAGAGTAATTTTTGCTATGTTTGTGAAATACTATGTCACTAGCCTTAGTAAGACAAGACATAATATTATTATACAGCTGACTGACCTCTTCTCGATGACTAGCATTAACACAATTGGGGTCTTCACAGGTAATGGCATCCTCCCTGCCAGGAACAAGCTCAGAAAGGAGAGTGTGTGTTAAAGTGCAAAATTGCCCACACTCCTCATCAAGCCCGCCCCATGGCAGTTTTGGATTTACACTATTGTTTGACTCCGTTAATTCTGGCGCTCTTTCCAAACTAGCTGTTAAGGTCAATGGGATATGATCTTCATCTGTATAAGTGTACTGAATTTCCATATTTGTTATCATGTCATTGAAATCAGCACTAGCTATGGTATGATCTAGCCAAGATGTTGAGCCCCATGCTGCACCAACACATGTGTAACTACTATGAGGGAGCACGATCTGAGAAGAGATAATTAGATCATGCTCACCACAGAAGTTAGTCATATGACTAGCAAACAGAGAGTTACTCATGTCCTTCAGATTAGCATTCCAGTCCCCTATTACAGAGTAGCAGGTGGTATTTAGTTCTTGTAAAAGAGCACTTAGCTCTCCAAGGCATTCCAGGTATTGTTCTTAATTTTCATTACATTGGTAGGGCAAGTACACACAAAGAAAAACTACTTTCTGTTGGTTATCTTCTATTTCTATACCTGTACACCATGATTAATTTGTTACAAGTGGTTAAACTGGGCTGTCCAAAGAGTCCCTCCACAAAATAGCTACTCCTCCCGGTGGGTGACCTGCTACTAAACCATCCATAGCATCGGTTGTCCAGGCCCCAAACCCATGAAAATTATCACAGATAGTACTGAGGTTACCTAAATCCTGTTTAAAATACCAAGTCTCCTGCAGGCACACAATATTACTGGTATTAAGCACGTCTACTACATCAGGGCGGAGGAGAAGTCCTCTGTTGGTTTTAGGGAGCCCCGTACAGTTATAGGTAGCAATACGCACATTGTTGTGAGATGAAGTAGACTTTATGTCCATGATTAAGAGTTGTGGGGAGGGTGGGTTACCGTGGTTATAGAGTCCTCACTTGTTGTTACCGGTACCGGTGCCCTATGTTCTCTCCACCAGTACACCGATGCTTCCTCTGGCCAAAGTTCTTCATCTATAAACACCTCAGGATTTGGACACTCACAGTTGATTCTAAATTAAATATATGAGTGCCTATCAGACCAGGGAATAACTGGCTCACCATCCATACTGAGACCGAGTTGATTGGAGAGATATTCTTTCAAGTCGGATGCCGTCACTCCTGGCTTAAAACCTGTTGCGAATACTTTGGCTATGCGTGGTCTTTGCACTTTTTTAACTGTACTTATCCCCGTACTTTTATTTTTACCCTTAATCCCCTGATACCTAGAGTTCCTAGGTTGAATTTGCATAGCCATAGAATTCCTAACATTGTTTGACATATTTGTGGTACCAGTACCGGTACCGGCACCTCCATTCAGCCACTTTTCTCCCTCAGGTATGTGACGAGTTTTACCTTTGGTGGAATGTACTCTAAACCATTGTCCTTGACCAGTACCTTCCCCCTTAATATCACCTGAGGGTGGAGGCGTTGTGATCCTGTCGGTAGGGGTTGTTGTGGAGCTCCTTTCCATCGCAGGTGTTGTAGTGATGCCTTGCGCGATGCCTGTGCATATCGCTATATTATAGGACCCAGGTGCTGCTGTACTTCTTGTAGCTGGTGGCCCGCTCCCGATGCTCCTCACTGCAGGGTTAACGTCACTAATTTCCCAAGAGGCAGACATTTGTTGATGTTAGGGATAGGCCTACCTCGGGTTGTCTCGTTGGTACTGCTCGTTGTGGCTGTGGCTTCCTGTGTGAAGGAGGAGGCGCCATATGATGTAGAGCAGCTGATAGTGGTCGCTGCAGGGTTGGCATCAGTAATTTCGCCATTGGCAAAAGTTTCAACGGAGTTAGGCCTTCCTCCGGTTGTTTCGTCGGTTCTGCTCGTCGTGTCGTGGACATTCGTGGATGTGGCCGTGGACTCCTGTGTAGTGGAGGGGGCGCTTCTGATGTAGTGCGACTAGTAGTGGACTCTGGTGTGGTATTTATGGGCTCGGGATTGGCATCATTTACAGCTGCAGTAGGCCTAGGCCTAGTTGAGGGACAGCCACCTGAAGACATTAAATTTATTTGGGATTGACTGTAGTCCTCAATCACGAACACTCTACTACTCAGATCACCAGTTGCACTCAATAAGGCCTTCATACAATCATTTTGGGCTGTAGAACACTTTCTCACACTAGCAACTTCTGATTGGGTTTTCTTGATCTCACTAAGGAGCACAGTAACGTCAACATGATCAAATTGGATGGGTGGGAGTTTACCAAGGTTATGGGTAACAAATGTAGGTATATCTTCACCTTTTTCCAAAATCAGCCTAATAATGTCTTTTATAGTCTCACTGTTTTTATTGGGACCCTGTCTTTTCCTGTTCCGATCATTACTGGCATCAGCGCACAATTCAAATAGTCTATTCTTGGAGGACACAATCACTTCCTCATCATAAAATTCAGCACACAGTTTAGTTAACACGTCAGTACTCAGATAATTGGTTTTATTAGTCAGGAAACACAGTAGCTCGTCAATAATAAGTCCACCTTGGTTAGGGTGAGTTGGTCCCTGGTTTGAGATTGTCGGTTCGGGAGCCATGTTGTTGTGATGATTTTTCGGCGGCACTTTATTTAGAGTAAATTCACACACTCCATTAAGAATCTGCTCTGACCATTACCATAATATAAGCACTAGACAATCATGTACCTATGAGACATGAAGAGTACTTGCTGGATGACCCATTATGTGGAAAATGTGAGGTGAAAACTGGAGTCCGACCACAACGTCCTCTCAGGCTTTGCCCTCACTAGATTAACAGTATACACAGTAGGTATTTTATACGTGCTCTACATTTACTCAGGATCGATTCCAAGATTGCTTCACCTGGCAGAGTCAAGTCCAGCTTTAGTCCGAGATAATTCACTTGTGACACTGTTGTTATGGGAACATCATTACAGTTAACCAAAAAGCCCTCAATGTCTTTCAAGTTGCGTTTTTTTCTGCATAAATAGGTTCTGTCTTGCCCAGGTGAAGAGATAGTCTATTGTCTACTAACCAATCACTACACGATTCTAGTTCTTTGGAAAGTGAAGCAGCAATTTTTTGGGGAGTCTTTTCCTGAAACCAGAAGCACACTGTTGTCAGCATACAGTAATAATTTACAGAGACGCTCAGTTCCATGTCGTTCATATAACAGAGAAAGAGTAGGGGACCAAGGATGCTTCCCTGCGGAATCCCACAGGTTATTGGCATTGGATCTGATAAATTATCATCAATTTTGACTCTTTGTGTTCTACCACTAAGATAAGATTGTAACCAGTTCACTGACCCTATGCCCATTGCTTGTAGTTTATTACAGAGGATATCATGGTCTACTGTATCAAACGCTTTGTGTAGATCAAGAAGATCCATACCAGTATAGTTACCTTTAGACATTTCTTTACGAATGTGATCTGTTAAGTGGATGAGACAGGAGTCCATTGAGTACATGCCTCTGAAACCTGATTGAAACATGTAAGATAGATAATTTTCTTTGAGGTAATGTTCAATTTAGGTGTATACAGCTCTTTCAAGGATTGTTGATACAATACATAATATGCTAACCGGTCTGTAGTTGCTAACATCTAATTTGTTTCCTTTCTTGAACAGAGGGGTTATAATAGCTTCCTTCAAGTTCATCAGGTACAGTGTTGGTGTTTATTGACAGGTTGATGATGTGGGTTGGGGGACCTGCGATACCAATAGCTCCATCCCGTAGAAATTTGGCAGGAATTTTGTCTGGTCCCGTACTTTTGTGTACATTTAGATTACAGAGCTCCTCAAATGTGTATTTTAGTGTAACATTTTGCAATCCAAATGTGTTTTGATGTATGCCTTAATCCCTGTAGAAATTGTGAAAGGTGGCAGTGGTTGTGGTGTATTTATTAAGTGGTTGCAAGTGTGTTTGCTATTGAGGTGAAGAAGGAGTTGAAGTAGGTTGAAATTTGACGTTTATCATGGCAAACCTGATCATTTATTTTGAGAGCATTTATTTTCTCGATGTAAGTCCTGGTGCGAGCCTTTGCTACCCGAACCTCACCATCACGACCTGGTAATAACTCCTCTATCCGACCCAATTTCCAAAATGCGCGCGGGCCCTCCTCATGGATGGTTACCACGTCCCCTACCCTAGGCCAATGACCTTTTTATGGTGTTAGTTTATTCTTTTGCGCTTCCCTTAAAGTCACCAGATATTCTGTTGACCAGCGATGCCAAATATCTCGCGATAATTTACGAATGTATTTGTAGCGGGCCGATATCACTTCCTCACTTATGTAGTCTGGATCTTCCATAGTATCCTCGTCATGCTCTTCAGGAAGATCCCGCAGTCTGTATCCACGTACCAGTACTGAGGGTGTGATTGGGGTAAGGTCTTCCAAATCACCAGAAGCATAGTATAGAGGGCGATCATTTACGGTGGCTTCAATCTCCAAGAGTATGGTGTTGAGTTCCTCAATCGAGATGAGAGCTCTACCCAACACCTTCTTCAGACCCGCCTTCACGATGCCTATGGCTCTCTCCCATATGGCGCCAAACCAAGGCGCCCTGGCGGGAATGAAACGCCATTCGCATTTTACATCCGCAAGGCAGGTCTGAATCTTAGGATTGTTGCTCACTTCTTTGAGATATGTAGATGCCCCTATGAAAGTCTTTGCATTGTCACTCAGCATGATACGCGGATATCCCTGTCTACTGCAGAATCTTCGGAAGGCATGTAGGAAGCTATCACAAGTGAGGTTGGTGACCAGTTCCAGGTGAATTGCCCTGGTAACAGCACAAGTGAAAAGTATCATATACACCTTAAGATTGGGTGAATCTTTCACAGGGATTGCTCCACTGTAGTCAACCCCGGTAACTTTGTAAGGGTCACCTGGGGTAGTTCGCAGGTTGGGTAAGGGAGGAATTCCGACGGGATCATAATGTGTTCCCTGTACTCTTCTACACTTTAAGCATTTGCGAAGGACTTTCTTGACCACCTGCCTGATTCTAGGCACCCACCATCGTTGTCTTACATAGGTGACTATATGACCAACCTCATAATGACAACAGAGTCGGTGACACCTATCGATGATAGATGGGTGAAGGGATGATTGGGGGGCAGTAGTATTGGATACTTACTTGCCTCAGAGAGGGCTGCCAATCGTAATCTGCCTCCGCAATGTATCAAGTCCCCCTTCAAGTGTAAGCCCAATTGGTTGATCAGGTTATTCCTAGACTTTGTTCCCTTAACCAGTAATTTATATTCCTGCGTATATATTTCTTGTTGACAGAGCTTATGTAATAATTTATCTGCAATTCTGATCTCCTTCACATTGAGGTAAGCACTACCTGTGGACGGTGTGCCTTTAATTTTTGCTTTTACATTTTCTACAAATCGTATCACCCATGCTGTAACACGTTGTAACTTTTCATAGCTGCTGAATCTATCCCACTCCCATAACCGTGTGTCTTCGTCAGGCACCGAGTCAATTACCGGTGCCACAATAGCAGTGTGTTGCTCGCTCAAATCTATATTCTCTGGCCATTCGTTGGGATCATTAAGCCAGCATGGGCCATTCCACCACAACGCAGAAGATTTGAGAAATTTAGCAGAGACACCACGAGTAATGCAATCACTTGGATTCTCTTTGGTAGACACATACCGGAACTGTGCGGTTGGGAGCAGGGTACGAATTTCGTCGACACGGTTGGTGACGTACACTGGTAGCCTCTTACGGCTATGCAACCAGTAGAGCGTAATTTGGCTGTCACTCCATACAACTGTCTCCGAGATATTTAGCAAATTTTTAAAAGTTTCCTCTACAAAGTGAACGAGTCTAGCAGCCAACAGAACTGCAGTCAGTTCTAATTTTGGGATGGAAAGGGATTTGATCGGGGCGACTTTCGCCTTCGCTATGACGAGACGGCTGCCACTTGTGTCAACAAAGTATATGGCGGTGCCGTACGCGACCTTGCTAGCGTCTGAGAAGGCATGAATGGAAACAGGATGGTCCATGACAACTCTCCGAGGAAAATTAAAACCCTTACAGAGACGAAGATCCGAAATAATGTCATCCCACTCCTGAACCAGGTCGCCAGTCAAAACTACATCCCATCCTAATTTTATCCTCCATAATTGCTGAAGGAATAATCTCGATTTAATCGACACCGGTAGAACTATCCCCAAGGGGTCAAAAAGTTTAGCTGTCATACTCAAGCAAATTCGTTTTGTAATCTGCGAATATTGCGCGTACTGAACGCCGAATGAGAGGGTATCGGTGTCCGTTTTCCAAAACAACCCTAGCACTCTAACATGTTCCTGCTGTACAGCCGCCACCCCATCCTGTTGCAGTACAGTCCGCAAAACAGAATTATTAGTCGCCCATTCACGCAAATGTAGATGGGCGTCATTCATAATCTCTCGGACTACAGCGTAGGTATCAACCAGGAAATCTTCTTCATTTCCTGTACCCAATAAATTGTCTATGTACAACCCTGACCGAATCTGATGAATAATCTGCGGATCTGCACTGACATAAGACAAATGTTTCAAAATGGTGGCGTTTAAAAGGAATTGGGAACAAGTCGCTCCAAATAAAACTGCCCGAAACCGGTAACAAATTAGGGGAGAATCCAATTGCCTCGGATACTTGGGCCACATAAATCGCGTATAGTCCTGGTCGTCTTCATGGAGCCTTAACATTAGAAATGCCTTCTCAATATCAGACACCCAGGCATACTTACCGAGTCGAAATCGAAGCAAAACCTGCGCTAAATCTGGCACCAGTGAGGGTCCAGTGTACAGGCAGTCATTAAGACTAGGATGACGTTCACTCATCTTGGCGGAACAGTCGAAGACAATACGCACTGGCGTAGTTTTGCTCTCCTTGACTACACCATGATGAGCCAAGTAATGCCCGGTATCTGATTTATCAAAAGGCACCTCTTCAATAAAACCCCGGGACACCTGTTCCTTTATGACTTTTGAGTATTCCTCGCAAAAGTCAGGCTCCTTGAGGAATCTTTTCTGAAGTCCCCGAAGACGGCCTATGGCCAAACCCTTGTTAGATGGCAGTTGGTCCTTGGAATTGTTCCAGGGCAGTCTCACTTTATACTGTTGGCTGTCGGGATCGTAGGTAACGGTATCCTCGTACGACGATAGAGCTTGACGCTCAACCAGTGAGTATTCCTTAGGGGTTATCCCGATATGATCTAATTCCCACAAAACATTTAAGTCATTTTTGCATGGTGGAATATTGCCAGTGGATATGTATTCGTCCATTGGTGTTACTGCTACTTTCAATACAGTAATTACTTCTGTGCTGGAGCTTGTAGGCTGGGTCACATATGAACCACTGATGGCGTACCCGTACTTGGTAGGAAGCAGAATTAGGCTACCTGACCTTTTATACCCAGGTCGCACTATATCGTAGTAGTGATCCGCACCGATGAGCAGCTCCAGCTGATCTGTGTCCGTTGCGTGAGGATCGGCTAATTTTATGCCTTTACTTTGTAAACTAACCAGTTTAGACTTTAGGTTAAGTTCACCTTTATGTTCTGGCAATTCATCAACCACTATTGCGTCTAGATGATGAAATTTACCTCTGTGTTTGTATTGCAGTGCCACAACATTATATTCCCTAGAGGCCTGTTTCCCGGTAAATCCGTGAAGACATAACTCCTCAGTTCCTTTAGAAATGTAGGAAAGGGAGGATAGAACAGAAGACTTCACAAAGGTCCTCTGAGAACATTGGTCAAGTAGCGATCTGATTTTAACACAATTATTATCCTTACCCTTTACCGGCAGCTGTACGGTGGGCAAGATTACTGTATGTTTACCTGTGGCAACGGACATTGTAGTTGAAGTAGCAGCAGTATGCTCTCTCTTGGTGTTATCCTCCGCTGGTCTACTTTCCTTCCCTTGTTTTTGTGTACACAGGGAATGAAAGTGTTTGCCCTTACAAAACTTGCAGCTTCTTATGTTAGGATTAGTACAACCCGAATGGCCATGGTCTTTTGACAAGCACCCAGTGCAGAGACGTAGTTGACGGGCTCTTTTAACTTTAAGAGGCCCTGTCTTATACTTCATACACTTGTACCATAAATGATTGGTGCCACTACACAGAACACAGTTGAATTTCCTGTACTCACTCTGGGCGGTAAATGTTGCCGTAGCCATGGCTGTACCCCCTACCCTGTCTTGACCCGCCATATTGTACACTTCAGCCTGGAGGCAATGAGTGAATTTCTTATAATCCAGGCTCGAGTCTCCCATTTCCCGTTTTATGGTTTCTTTTAGTGGTGATGGTAACTTATTGACAAGAGTCACCACACAAAATTCCTCCAGACAAATACCATGGCTAATGATTGACCTCATCACACTCTCTGTATTGGCATAGAAGTCCTTCAGGTCAGCTGTTTGGTGTTTGGGTGACACTAATTGATTGAATTTGGTAACATAAGCTGCCTTGATTCGATCTGGATGCCCATATGTCTCTTGCAGGAGCTCAATTGCTGGGGCATAGCTTGCACTTTCGATTATGAATCCTTCGACTAGCTTATGTGCATCACCCTGAAGCTGACCCTTTAGGTAGGTGAAGCGTTGTATATCTGTGAGGTCGGGATTGTCATGGATGGTACACTTGAACATCTCCCAAAATCCCGACCACATGGTGGCATCACCTTCAAATTTTGAGAGAGTAAGATGTGGTAATTTGACTGCGGATTTCTTTGGCTCTTTCCTGACCTCCTTCTTGACCTCTGTAATCAGGATCCCCTTCAGTGTGGCAACGATTACTTGTATGCCCTCCATATATAGGGTATCCTCTCTGATCACCTCGATATACTCGGCGTCCTCGCAAGTGTCGGCCAGGTCCTCCTGTGTGACCTCATACTTGTCAAGTTGCTTTTGAATACTGAGCAACCTGGCCTCCACCTCCACTCTAGACGCCGAATCAAGGAATACGTCAATATCAGAGGTCAAGACCGTCAAAGAGCCCTTAAGTCCAGCCCGACGCTTTTGTACACTTTTAGCCATGATTATACAGGAAGGAATTCTAATTACGTTAAATCAAACTAATAATGCCAGACCGAATAAGTTGCGGCCAACAATACAGTACTCCGAGAAATCAAATTAAATCGTGAGCCGAAAATAAAACACCCTCACGAAATGCGGAATAAGAATTGTGCGCAATGTAGACAAGCAATCTGGAGCTTTTCAATTTAACTCCTTACGTAATAGTTATGAAATTATAGATTCATTACGCCATAAGTTAAGAAAAGTCGGGAGGGAAATTTAGTACAATACAGTATAGGCCAAAAGTCTCCAGATGTCAAAAAGAGCAGTACCGTTTAAAGTTATAATAAAGTAAAGAAGAGTGTGAGCCTATAGGGTATATGAAACAGGCTAAACTCAATGGGTACCGCTAATTCTATATTATTAATTTAATAAATGTGGAAATTGTACACAAGAAAGTTCATCTTAAGAAGTCACAAGGAAAAAAGTTTTGAGTTGGATTAACACACACTCAGCCTATCAGCTATCATATTACCCCACCTCCAGGGCACACGACGAGAGAAGAATTGAGAATGACTTGTGAAACAAATAAAGAAGTTACTGGACAGTATAAATTTAATATAGAATAAATAACCCTAACATTTGAAATTATTATACAGTACAGTATGGATGATTTTAATCTTAGTGCCAATCAATTGTTATAATTTGGGCCTAAAGGTTTTACAATCAAAATTTAAATAATATACTGTACCGATTTGAAGGCTTACTAATCTAGGCTATACTGATTGTGTAGATCAACTCTAACGTCATGGTGCGCAAACATCTCGTCGTATGACCTGGCGACCATGGCAAATTCGTCTTGCATAAAGCACCGACGACAGGTGGCCAAGATCTCCGAATAGAGACGCTTTGATGCCTCGTGCGTGAGGTGTACCCCGTCGGGACTGAAGTCAGCCTCAGAGGTATTCATTGACTGATAGCGCTCCCGGGTGAAGGGGATATGGCGCTTTAGCCATCGGTTAACCGCATTTCTAATGCGGTTAAACTCGTCCGTTGAGACCCCTCGTGGAGCCTGTCGCTTCTCTACCCCAATCACCCGGACTTCTCCCCCCGAGAGCCGCACCACCTCCTCAGCTAGGACCTCAATCTCCTCCGCAATCCCTCTCGGACTGACCCCGCTCCTTATTTCATTTCCTCCTATCACCAAGAAGGTCAAGTCGGGCTTCAGCTCTAAAAACTGACCCCAGGCTTCTGTTAATCTCAAGGTGCTGACGCGGGCACCTGGGGCGGCCAGAGGAGTCACGGAAAAGAAAGGCCTGTGGACGGCTTGGTCCACGTACAAATCCCTGACGTAGGAGTGGCCCAAAATTGCCACCTTCCTAATGGGGCCTGGGTACGCAGGCCTATCCACCACCGCAGGATAATCTTCCCCTACCCCACCACCCGCGGCACCATGACGCCAAAAGCCCTGGGCCATGAGGGATAGACGAAAATAATGCACCAAAAATGTCAACCACGTAGGCTAGGCCACCACCAACCACAAAAAAAGGGGGGGGGGGGGGGCAAATAAGTGAAAGGTCGAAGGACCAATTATAGGGCTAATTTAGATAAGTGGACTGTATATTTGATAATGAAGAAGTATTAACCATATAGAAATATATAATTACCCTTTGATGAACTCAGCTGGTGATTGGAGGATGGCGGAAAATAGGCTAGATGACTTGAAGTGGTTAGTAAGGTAAACAGCGTATGAAAAGAGGCTACAATAGGCTAGGATAGGCTAGATATTTACTTTAAGTTTGTGCTAACTAACAAAGATGATGATGTAATGACTATATGGAATAATGAGATGAACGTGAAGCGAAAACACCTGATTATGAGACTATAGGAAGAAGGCTTAGCGTGTGTAGCTGGGACGGAGGTTGGTTGGAGAGTGGCGAGCGCGTTATGTTCGTCTCTGTCGTGACATACCGCGCATGCGCATAACATATTGGAAAATGTATCCCATCTTCTTTACAATGAGATACTTATAAACAATCTTAAATAATACAAATATATATATATATATACATATGGGAATTATAATCCTACAATACTTTCCCATATACTGTACTACTATAGAATAATATATTCTACCCAATCATGGAACGTTCAACCAAGGTTATGGAAGCGTTCAACTTAAGGCTACGGACTTATACGTAACGCTACATCAACCCAGATTACGTAACATCGAGACTGTTCATACTAGTTTGAATACACTAAGTATGGACATACTTAGTGTATTCAAACTAGTGATTGGTAGAGTGATTGGTGACTAGTGATTGGTGATTGGTAGAGAAGCGACAGGCTCCACGAGGGGTCTCAACGGACGAGTTTAACCGCATTAGAAATGCGGTTAACCGATGGCTAAAGCGCCATATCCCCTTCACCCGGGAGCGCTATCAGTCAATGAATACCTCTGAGGCTGACTTCAGTCCCGACGGGGTACACCTCACGCACGAGGCATCAAAGCGTCTCTATTCGGAGATCTTGGCCACCTGTCGTCGGTGCTTTATGCAAGACGAATTTGCCATGGTCGCCAGGTCATACGACGAGATGTTTGCGCACCATGACGTTAGAGTTGATCTACACAATCAGTATAGCCTAGATTAGTAAGCCTTCAAATCGGTACAGTATATTATTTAAATTTTGATTGTAAAACCTTTAGGCCCAAATTATAACAATTGATTGGCACTAAGATTAAAATCATCCATACTGTACTGTATAATAATTTCAAATGTTAGGGTTATTTATTCTATATTAAATTTATACTGTCCAGTAACTTCTTTATTTGTTTCACAAGTCATTCTCAATTCTTCTCTCGTCGTGTGCCCTGGAGGTGGGGTAATATGATAGCTGATAGGCTGAGTGTGTGTTAATCCAACTCAAAACTTTTTTCCTTGTGACTTCTTAAGATGAACTTTCTTGTGTACAATTTCCACATTTATTAAATTAATAATATAGAATTAGCGGTACCCATTGAGTTTAGCCTGTTTCATATACCCTATAGGCTCACACTCTTCTTTACTTTATTATAACTTTAAACGGTACTGCTCTTTTTGACATCTGGAGACTTTTGGCCTATACTGTATTGTACTAAATTTCCCTCCCGACTTTTCTTAACTTATGGCGTAATGAATCTATAATTTCATAACTATTACGTAAGGAGTTAAATTGAAAAGCTCCAGATTGCTTGTCTACATTGCGCACAATTCTTATTCCGCATTTCGTGAGGGTGTTTTATTTTCGGCTCACGATTTAATTTGATTTCTCGGAGTACTGTATTGTTGGCTGCAACTTATTCGGTCTGGCATTATTAGTTTGATTTAACGTAATTAGAATTACTTCCTGTATAATCATGGCTAAAAGTGTACAAAAGCGTCGGGCTGGACTTAAGGGCTCTTTGACGGTCTTGACCTCTGATATTGACGTATTCCTTGATTCGGCGTCTAGAGTGGAGGTGGAGGCCAGGTTGCTCAGTATTCAAAAGCAACTTGACAAGTATGAGGTCACACAGGAGGACCTGGCCGACACTTGCGAGGACGCCGAGTATATCGAGGTGATCAGAGAGGATACCCTATATATGGAGGGCATACAAGTAATCGTTGCCACACTGAAGGGGATCCTGATTACAGAGGTCAAGAAGGAGGTCAGGAAAGAGCCAAAGAAATCCGCAGTCAAATTACCACATCTTACTCTCTCAAAATTTGAAGGTGATGCCACCATGTGGTCGGGATTTTGGGAGATGTTCAAGTGTACCATCCATGACAATCCCGACCTCACAGATATACAACGCTTCACCTACCTAAAGGGTCAGCTTCAGGGTGATGCACATAAGCTAGTCGAAGGATTCATAATCGAAAGTGCAAGCTATGCCCCAGCAATTGAGCTCCTGCAAGAGACATATGGGCATCCAGATCGAATCAAGGCAGCTTATGTTACCAAATTCAATCAATTAGTGTCACCCAAACACCAAACAGCTGACCTGAAGGACTTCTATGCCAATACAGAGAGTGTGATGAGGTCAATCATTAGCCATGGTATTTGTCTGGAGGAATTTTGTGTGGTGACTCTTGTCAATAAGTTACCATCACCACTAAAAGAAACCATAAAACGGGAAATGGGAGACTCGAGCCTGGATTATAAGAAATTCACTCATTGCCTCCAGGCTGAAGTGTACAATATGGCGGGTCAAGACAGGGTAGGGGGTACAGCCATGGCTACGGCAACATTTACCGCCCAGAGTGAGTACAGGAAATTCAACTGTGTTCTGTGTAGTGGCACCAATCATTTATGGTACAAGTGTATGAAGTATAAGACAGGGCCTCTTAAAGTTAAAAGAGCCCGTCAACTACGTCTCTGCACTGGGTGCTTGTCAAAAGACCATGGCCATTCGGGTTGTACTAATCCTAACATAAGAAGCTGCAAGTTTTGTAAGGGCAAACACTTTCATTCCCTGTGTACACAAAAACAAGGGAAGGAAAGTAGACCAGCGGAGGATAACACCAAGAGAGAGCATACTGCTGCTACTTCAACTACAATGTCCGTTGCCACAGGTAAACATACAGTAATCTTGCCCACCGTACAGCTGCCGGTAAAGGGTAAGGATAATAATTGTGTTAAAATCAGATCGCTACTTGACCAATGTTCTCAGAGGACCTTTGTGAAGTCTTCTGTTCTATCCTCCCTTTCCTACATTTCTAAAGGAACTGAGGAGTTATGTCTTCACGGATTTACCGGGAAACAGGCCTCTAGGGAATATAATGTTGTGGCACTGCAATACAAACACAGAGGTAAATTTCATCATCTAGACGCAATAGTGGTTGATGAATTGCCAGAACATAAAGGTGAACTTAACCTAAAGTCTAAACTGGTTAGTTTACAAAGTAAAGGCATAAAATTAGCCGATCCTCACGCAACGGACACAGATCAGCTGGAGCTGCTCATCGGTGCGGATCACTACTACGATATAGTGCGACCTGGGTATAAAAGGTCAGGTAGCCTAATTCTGCTTCCGACCAAGTACGGGTACGCCATCAGTGGTTCATATGTGACCCAGCCTACAAGCTCCAGCACAGAAGTAATTACTGTATTGAAAGTAGCAGTAACACCAATGGACGAATACATATCCACTGGCAATATTCCACCATGCAAAAATGACTTAAATGTTTTGTGGGAATTAGATCATATCGGGATAACCCCTAAGGAATACTCACTGGTTGAGCGTCAAGCTCTATCGTCGTACGAGGATACCGTTACCTACGATCCGGACAGCCAACAGTATAAAGTGAGACTGCCCTGGAACAATTCCAAGGACCAACTGCCATCTAACAAGGGTTTGGCCATAGGCCGTCTTCGGGGACTTCAGAAAAGATTCCTCAAGGAGCCTGACTTTTGCGAGGAATACTCAAAAGTCATAAAGGAACAGGTGTCCCGGGGTTTTATTGAAGAGGTGCCTTTTGATAAATCAGATACCGGGCATTACTTGGCTCATCATGGTGTAGTCAAGGAGAGCAAAACTACGCCAGTGCGTATTGTCTTCGACTGTTCCGCCAAGATGAGTGAACGTCATCCTAGTCTTAATGACTGCCTGTACACTGGACCCTCACTGGTGCCAGATTTAGCGCAGGTTTTGCTTCGATTTCGACTCGGTAAGTATGCCTGGGTGTCTGATATTGAGAAGGCATTTCTAATGTTAAGGCTCCATGAAGACGACCAGGACTATACGCGATTTATGTGGCCCAAGTATCCGAGGCAATTGGATTCTCCCCTAATTTGTTACCGGTTTCGGGCAGTTTTATTTGGAGCGACTTGTTCCCAATTCCTTTTAAACGCCACCATTTTGAAACATTTGTCTTATGTCAGTGCAGATCCGCAGATTATTCATCAGATTCGGTCAGGGTTGTACATAGACAATTTATTGGGTACAGGAAATGAAGAAGATTTCCTGGTTGATACCTACGCTGTAGTCCGAGAGATTATGAATGACGCCCATCTACATTTGCGTGAATGGGCGACTAATAATTCTGTTTTGCGGACTGTACTGCAACAGGATGGGGTGGCGGCTGTACAGCAGGAACATGTTAGAGTGCTAGGGTTGTTTTGGAAAACGGACACCGATACCCTCTCATTCGGCGTTCAGTACGCGCAATATTCGCAGATTACAAAAGAATTTGCTTGAGTATGACAGCTAAACTTTTTGACCCCTTGGGGATAGTTCTACCGGTGTCGATTAAATCGAGATTATTCCTTCAGCAATTATGGAGGATAAAATTAGGATGGGATGTAGTTTTGACTGGCGACCTGGTTCAGGAGTGGGATGACATTATTTCGGATCTTCGTCTCTGTAAGGGTTTTAATTTTCCTCGGAGAGTTGTCATGGACCATCCTGTTTCCATTCATGCCTTCTCAGACGCTAGCAAGGTCGCGTACGGCACCGCCATATACTTTGTTGACACAAGTGGCAGCCGTCTCGTCATAGCGAAGGCGAAAGTCGCCCCGATCAAATCCCTTTCCATCCCAAAATTAGAACTGACTGCAGTTCTGTTGGCTGCTAGACTCGTTCACTTTGTAGAGGAAACTTTTAAAAATTTGCTAAATATCTCGGAGACAGTTGTATGGAGTGACAGCCAAATTACGCTCTACTGGTTGCATAGCCGTAAGAGGCTACCAGTGTACGTCACCAACCGTGTCGACGAAATTCGTACCCTGCTCCCAACCGCACAGTTCCGGTATGTGTCTACCAAAGAGAATCCAAGTGATTGCATTACTCGTGGTGTCTCTGCTAAATTTCTCAAATCTTCTGCGTTGTGGTGGAATGGCCCATGCTGGCTTAATGATCCCAACGAATGGCCAGAGAATATAGATTTGAGCGAGCAACACACTGCTATTGTGGCACCGGTAATTGACTCGGTGCCTGACGAAGACACACGGTTATGGGAGTGGGATAGATTCAGCAGCTATGAAAAGTTACAACGTGTTACAGCATGGGTGATACGATTTGTAGAAAATGTAAAAGCAAAAATTAAAGGCACACCGTCCACAGGTAGTGCTTACCTCAATGTGAAGGAGATCAGAATTGCAGATAAATTATTACATAAGCTCTGTCAACAAGAAATATATACGCAGGAATATAAATTACTGGTTAAGGGAACAAAGTCTAGGAATAACCTGATCAACCAATTGGGCTTACACTTGAAGGGGGACTTGATACATTGCGGAGGCAGATTACGATTGGCAGCCCTCTCTGAGGCAAGTAAGTATCCAATACTACTGCCCCCCAATCATCCCTTCACCCATCTTATCATCGATAGGTGTCACCGACTCTGTTGTCATTATGGGGTTGGTCATATAGTCACCTATGTAAGACAACGATGGTGGGTGCCTAGAATCAGGCAGGTGGTCAAGAAAGTCCTTCGCAAATGCTTAAAGTGTAGAAGAGTACAGGGAACACATTATGATCCCGTCGGAATTCCTCCCTTACCCAACCTGCGAACTACCCCAGGTGACCCTTACAAAGTTACCGGGGTTGACTACAGTGGAGCAATCCCTGTGAAAGATTCACCCAATCTTAAGGTGTATATGATACTTTTCACTTGTGCTGTTACCAGGGCAATTCACCTGGAACTGGTCACCAACCTCACTTGTGATAGCTTCCTAGCTTCCTACATGCCTTCCGAAGATTCTGCAGTAGACAGGGATATCCGCGTATCATGCTGAGTGACAATGCAAAGACTTTCATAGGGGCATCTACATATCTCAAAGAAGTGAGCAACAATCCTAAGATTCAGACCTGCCTTGCGGATGTAAAATGCGAATGGCGTTTCATTCCCGCCAGGGCGCCTTGGTTTGGCGCCATATGGGAGAGAGCCATAGGCATCGTGAAGGCGGGTCTGAAGAAGGTGTTGGGTAGAGCTCTCATCTCGATTGAGGAACTCAACACCATACTCTTGGAGATTGAAGCCACCGTAAATGATCGCCCTCTATACTATGCTTCTGGTGATTTGGAAGACCTTACCCCAATCACACCCTCAGTACTGGTACGTGGATACAGACTGCGGGATCTTCCTGAAGAGCATGACGAGGATACTATGGAAGATCCAGACTACATAAGTGAGGAAGTGATATCGGCCCGCTACAAATACATTCGTAAATTATCGCGAGATATTTGGCATCGCTGGTCAACAGAATATCTGGTGACTTTAAGGGAAGCGCAAAAGAATAAACTAACACCATTAAAAGGTCATTGGCCTAGGGTAGGGGACGTGGTAACCATCCATGAGGAGGGCCCGCGCGCATTTTGGAAATTGGGTCGGATAGAGGAGTTATTACCAGGTCGTGATGGTGAGGTTCGGGTAGCAAAGGTTCGCACCAGGACTGGAGTAATCACACGGCCAACAGTCCGACTATATCCTCTTGAGGGTGACCTCGATCGCAAGGACTCCCCCTCGGATCAGTTATCCATTGAAGTCCCCTCTCTGGCTTCTACTTCGGTGCAGCCTGTTGACGCGTCTGGCGAACGCCCACGTCGACAGGCAGCCCAGATATCCTCCCAAGTTTGGCGGGATAAGATTGCCTCCGGGCAAATCTAATCATGTAAATTTTGTATATTTTCTGTTGATGGGAATATGTCCATACTTAGTGTATTCAAACTAGTATGAACAGTCTCGATGTTACGTAATCTGGGTTGATGTAGCGTTACGTATAAGTCCGTAGCCTTAAGTTGAACGCTTCCATAACCTTGGTTGAACGTTCCATGATTGGGTAGAATATATTATTCTATAGTAGTATATGGGAAAGTATTGTAGGATTACAATTCCCATATGTATATATATATATATATTTGTATTATTTAAGATTGTTTATAAGTATCTCATTGTAAAGAAGATGGGATACATTTTCCAATATGTTATGCGCATGCGCGGTATGTCACGACAGAGACGAACATAACGCGCTCGCCACTCTCCAACCAACCTCCGTCCCAGCTACACACGCTAAGCCTTCTTCCTATAGTCTCATAATCAGGTGTTTTCGCTTCACGTTCATCTCATTATTCCATATAGTCATTACATCATCATCTTTGTTAGTTAGCACAAACTTAAAGTAAATATCTAGCCTATCCTAGCCTATTGTAGCCTCTTTTCATACGCTGTTTACCTTACTAACCACTTCAAGTCATCTAGCCTATTTTCCGCCATCCTCCAATCACCAGCTGAGTTCATCAAAGGGTAACTATATATTTCTATATGGTTAATACTTCTTCATTATCAAATATACAGTCCACTTATCTAAATTAGCCATAATTAGTGTTAGATGAATCCTTGCCTTGTAACTGGAGCCCGTTGATTTTGAGTGCCTTCTTAGTTTTTTAGGGTTATTCTGATATTCCTCTGCCTTACTGTGGAAATAATTATATTTCGCTGATCTCATTTCCCTACTTAGTTTATTCCTAACCCTGTTGAACTCCTACTTCAGACCTTCATCTTGGCTATGTTTCAATAGCCTTTTTAACAGTTTGTCTCTGTGTTCCAAAAGGTGAAGTAAGTCATTGTTGATCCATGAGTCTGACCTTAAGCTTTAATTCGTATATTTTTCAGAGGAGCTATTTCGTCTAGGATTTGTGTTATGGTGGTTCTGAAGCCAACCCAGTGGTGGGCATCCCTAACAATTATCCACTTTCGTAATCGCAATATTGCATATCGTAACCGTAGCTTTCCGCAATCGCTAGACAGTTAAATAATTAATTAATACGGTTCCGCTTATCGCTAAACGTAAACGCAATCCGGATTGGGATTTTTAATTAAAACAGTGCAAACACGAGGGTAACTCATTTGGTAGTGTAGTGAATTTATTGTTTTACTTATTATTTATCACATGCTTAACCCTCACAAATATCCCATACATCACCTCAAGTCAGGCCTCACTCATTATATCTTATATTTAACTTTTGTTTCTGTTTTGTTTTTATTATTTGTACTGGGATAAATTAGTACAAATTATATATGCTCTAGCTTCGCGCAGCGCTTGGCAGGACCGAGTTTAGTAATGGCGATACAGGTACTTTCATTTCGATATGATACCAAGTATTTTTCTTTCTATCTATCTATCTATCTATCTATATGCTCAGGCCCATTCCCCACTTTCCCTATTTTTATTTTTTATTTTCTATTTAATTCTATTTTATTTATTTTTTTCTTGGGGGTGGCCGCCTCAAGACAGAGCAAGAACAGGGAAAACACAAAACACAACATAAAGCAACGAACAAACACAGACAAAACACAAATTCACACACATCTAGGTCACCCAGGATAAGACCCAGAGACCAGGGTCACCAAGGTCGCTCCAGCACTCCCCCGGCCCCCGACCACCCGGAGAGGTTCCGATCTCGGCAGGCAGACATGCAGCGGAGCAGAAGCCACAAGCCCGCCCACCACACTTTCAGGTGCACCCTTCATATTAATCGTCTCCCCGGGCCAGGCGCCTGGTGGACTATAATCTAGTCCAACTTGCACCCGACCCCTTCCCCCAAATGACTACGTGTTCACTCAACTATTCACAAGCATTCTCCATTCACTCCTGTTTATTACCACTTCCTTTTCCTGATCTATAGTCATTCCTCTATCATCCAAAGATTGTCTTACACAGTCTCTCCATCTCAATGGGGGTCTTCCTGCCCTTCTATCCCCCTTTGTATCTGACTCACATATTCTCTTTGTAAGCGTTTCATCTCCCATTCGTTCAACATGGCCATACCAGCTCACCACCCTTCTGTCCACTCTGGCTGACAAAATTAATGTTCTTGCTGCCCCTCTCTTCTACGTATCTCTTCATTCCTCAATCCGTCTCTACGAGTAACATCCACGCAGCTCATCTCCATCACATCCACCTTTCTTTAAAAACTGAAAATATATTTCTCCTCACTTTACAAAAAAAACGAGAGCACCATAAAACAATTATTAATAGTAAGCACATTACTAGATGATAGTCTATTACTTTTCTATTAGGCCTATAGGCCCATATTATTTAGTTATCAACTTTCGATGACTAAACAAAATGGGTCTATAATAGTAAAATAATACTTATCTATTATGTGCATTATTTTATTATTATATTAATTTTATAAATGTCACAATTATTTTGCGTAGGTTTCTCTAGTACTCATAACACTCGATACCAAGCCTTCAGAATCGATACTTTCAAGTACAGAGTTGGTATCTGAAATATCGATACTTTGGTTTGATACACCCACCACTACCAAGTACCCTTCCACCCTCGGCAACTGTCACTTCAAAACGCCACGTCACCAATAGCATCACGCTGGGTTCTTGATGCAGCTTGTCTATAAATAGTAACTGCATGGGGAGGCTGATAGCAGGCTACCACTGAAAGGCTTCTTGCGATTGGCGGCGGAAGTAGTTAACCTTTTTCTAACCCACACATATTTGCCGAATTTACCCCTTAAATAACCCGCTTAATAAGATAGGACTTCCGCTCCAGCGGAATTAGCGGATTACGGAAGTGATTACGAAAATGCCCACCTCTGGTATGTACAATATATTATTATTATTATTATTATTATTATTATTATTATTATTTGTGTGGGCCAGGGGGCGAGGAATCCTTCTCCCCTTGTAAAATTTACCTACTAGACGAGACAGAGTAAGGGGCAAGGGAACGTGAATGTGGTCCCGATTAGAGCAAGAATAGGGTGTTGACAAACGTAGTTATATGCGAATGATTTATATTCGATTCCAACAGAATTAGTTATAGTTACCATAAAAATAATTATCTCTTCTCCATGTGCGTTTATTTTACTTATGCAATACACATATGAAACTTGAAGAGTGATAAAAGAAGAGGGAAAAGCATTTGGTGGGTGAAAAATGTATGTTTTCGCTGCCCGGTCGTAGTTTGGGAGGGTATGGCGAGAGACACATATTCTCCTTGTGCAACATCTCCCAACATACTGACGGCCGCGGGAGAGATCTCACACTTCTATCGCATTTCTAAATGAATCGTTTGTATCTTTGAGACCGCGTGAGGATATTTTGCACGGAAAATAACTGATAAATTATGAAAATAAGAGGAAAAATAGGTAATCATTGAAGAGGTGGGACAACAGTGGGGAAGGGGTGGGGGAAACATATGAATGATTGGTAGGAAGTACTAGAGGAGAATTAATATACCTAATGACATATTCTTTAGTTTTGAGAGCCCCTGGGGCAGTTTTGTAGGTTGTTTCAAGTTTTTTGTTTTCTGTGAGGCCTATCGCATTCTCTATACACATACTTGTGTGAGGCTTATCGCACTTGCCGGGTTAAATGGTGTTTCTGTTATACTGTATATATATATATATATATATATATATATATATATATATATATATATATATATATATATATATATATATATATATATATATATATATATATATACCGGTATATATAAATGCAAGCATATAATAAAGGTGACGAGAGACATAAAAAAAGCAAGGAGAGTCGCAGTACAACAACAACCTGAATCCCTCTTCACCCCAGGTCCTTCTATCACTCGATTGGCCAGGATTGCAGAGGAACTACATGTAGACAACTCAATATGCGTAGCTGCAGTACAACAGTGGCTTAAGTTACCCTGTACCCAGGATCCCTCTAACATAAGATCCGCCAGAATATCAGGTAAAGTGACGAGACGCCCTTGTTCCCTTCAAACTGACTACCAGTGATAACTCAACCAGGGCTGTGATCATTCCAGCCAAAACCACTG
Organism: Lithodes maja; assembly: GCA_037953745.1. Classification (NCBI taxonomy): domain Eukaryota; kingdom Metazoa; phylum Arthropoda; class Malacostraca; order Decapoda; family Lithodidae; genus Lithodes; species Lithodes maja. The sequence continues at coordinate 45,149 of JBAKBP010002355.1, read as the reverse complement.
GAAGTCAGGTTGGGGTGGTGAACAGATAGTACTGTAAATGGGACCACTAGATGCCGGAAGTCATTGGCCTGATTTTCACCCAATCTCCTACGTTGGCTGGTCCTTGTTCGTGGTCCCAAAAATGGAGACGATCCATCGTAGCTTATGAACCTGGTACCGACTTAGAAAAGGAAACTTGATCCAGGAAATGTGTATAATCACATTGACCACTATAACAAAAACTCTGCGGATGTCAATGGCCTGCATTGCATTATTATATGAACTAAATACTGCTCTATCGAAGTATTTCCAATTGCCTTGACTCATAGTTGGGAAAAGATAGTTCTGGTGGTTTATACAGGGGTAGATTTATAAGGTATTCTGGAAGTCATTGGCCCAGTTTCCCTATAAATCTATTCTGGTTAACTTTTTCTCCCTCATATAGCAGCTCACTACTTGTGTACCAGTGGGGCCAGTCACCACTTCAAGGACCACTACTCGTGTGTGTGCTGTTGCAGTACTGCGGGACCTGACCAACCATTACGAGAGCGAGGTGGAAGGACAGAGAGGGATAGGTAAACCGAGGGAGAGGTGGAAGGATGGAGTGAATAAGTATATGAATAAAGGCGGTGCTGGTTGGGAGGAAGGGCATCGACTGACTGGGGACAGAGTTGCATGGGGGTGTTTCGTTCGTGGCCACCACTTCAGGTATCACGGCGTCAGGCAATAGCTAGATGGATGATTAGCTAATTGCATGCAAGAAGTAACTGATTCTATCGAGACCCCAAACTCTATTTGGGAACCTCTGGATCCACTTCAAGAGCCGTGGGTGTGATTTGTGAGACAACAAAATTGGAAGGGATAAGTGGCACAGGTTGGACTAAGGTGCCAAGGGGAGCTCGGGACAGACTAGGTAACTGTGGCTTAGGTTGAATAGGAGTTGTGACAATAGAACTGTAGTCACTACAGGTTTTTTCAGAGTGAAGGATGGACATTTATATTATTAGACAATACAGTATTGAGCTTATCGTTCATTAGCTGACTCATATTAGATTGCCACGTATCTAAGTTATCTTACACTGCAGATATAATATGTTCAGCCCGGTCGGAGGAGGTTGACTGGGGCAGAGGCTGTTGCTCATAAGAAAACTCTTGATCTCAGGAGTAAGGATTATATTGTAAAACTTGCAAAATAACAAACCAAAACTTGGACGAACACAGTAAAAAGACAAAACAACTTATAAAAATCGCTATGTGGAAACACTCTAAAGCAAAATAATAATTTATGAATAAAAAACACAATCCATCACATACAGTAGGGTGTACATTACTACATGAACAAGTTAATCTGTTTCCCAAGCAAACTAATCGTGACTATAGTCACGTTCAAGGAATTAGTCAATTTGGGAAGCCTGCGACGTTCTGGTAAAATTTACTAAATTCTGTATGAATAAAGAAACTACAATAATTATTTTAATTAATATTTATCTCAATTTGCAATTTGACAAGATATCAACAATAGTACAAAATACAAACAGCACTCAATAACGATAGTGCTATCGGGTAGGTACACCTGTGATCATAGCATGCCTCAAGTGAACACTACCAATTACTACCCGACAAATAACCTACATTTATTGAACCAATAAACTAAGGACATCGAAAAAGCAAGCAATTGATTCTATCGACAATGGATAGATACATTATAATAAAGAACAATAATTGCAAAATATGAAGAAGCAACAACATTTAAACAAAGAGTACTCATTTAACAAGAACACCTATTTTTTAAAAATCAATAATAACAATATAACAAGATAAAAAATACATACAGACAAAAAATAAGCAGAGGTTATACGAAAAACTTCAAGTTAGTAATGTTTGCTTAAAATTATGTATATCCAATTTTAAAATACGGTCACAATAATTGACCTTAAAAAGATTAAATTTATGCAACAATTTACTTGCAAAAAAAAAAAAAAAATGCAGCTTTTATGAACAAACAAATTAGGTTTGGTGCCGTAGTTAACTCTTCTTTAAACATCTTGCTCATCTCCTCCTCTTCCTCCATATCTTCCAGGTCGAACCCACCTAGTCGTCTTTCTACTGCTCTCCTGTACTCTTCCCTGATTTCCTCCTCCTGTAGCCTCTTTACCCTCCTCGCCATTTCACCTCCCTCTCGCCTCCCTCCAGCTCTCCTCACCCACTTATTTTGTATCCTAATTTTAGATACTACTACATAATGGTCAGACAGACCCCCTCCAATATCCCTATACACCCTAGCATCCAGCACAGATGTGTTCATTCGTTCATCCACACATATATAATCAATCAGTGCCTTTCGTTCCACCACTTTCTTATCCTTATCCTTCATCCTCTGCACCACTTTCCATGTGTACCTGTGTATCATTATGTGTCGGAAGGTGCTGGCTATCCACAGCCTCCTCCCCACACATACGTCCACAAGACTTAGTGCACTACCATTCCCACTCACCTCTGACGGTACCCCCCACCCTCCCACCACTCCATCAACTTTCCTATCACCCACCTTACCATTCATATCCCCAAATAGAAATATTCTTTCGTTCTTGTCAAACTTATCCAGGCACGCCTCCACATTCACCCAGAACTCCTCTTTCTCTCCTACTTTTTTATCCTCTGTCGGAGCACAACCACCCACGTTTGTATTCCTACTTTCATTCTCACCCACACACTCCTTGAACCCACAGACCCATAGTCTCTTACACGCTCCTTCCATGTGTTACTTACAAACAAACACGCTCCTTCTCTCGCTACTCCCTCACTCACTCCAGCACACACACCCATTCCACAATCCCACTCTCTCACATCTGTACCCCTCCATTTGGTCTCCGTCATTCCACATACATCCAGCCTGGCATTCACTATAACTTCCAAGACCTCTCGCTCTTTTGTGTCATCATTCATGCCTCTCACATTCCACGTTGCTATTCTAAGATTGTCCGTAAGATTGTCCATAGTCGGTCGGGGTTCATCAACACTTGGTCCGTCCACATCCGAGGCTATTTGTTTGATTTTCGTTGCTTTTATTTTTAACTGGTTGGGGTCGCAAGCCCACCGACCCAACCTCTTTAGTCGCCTCCTACGACACACACGCAGAAGGCTTGTGGGGCATATTCTATTCCCTTACCCCCAGATGATGTCTGCCCCAATACAAATGTTGTTTGCTTCATCACTGATGTTACTGTTCCTACAAACCTTGCTCTATTTTATATTTTATAGTGGTATCTGATTCGAAGACATTCCCTAGGAAATTCAATTCAATTTAATTATCTTTATTCGCACAAATATGCACTATACAATATAAAAAAAAATATATATATATATATAGATATAAATACCTTAGTTAGTCAGTACACAGGAAAGATATCATCTTACATTCTTCCCTAGACAATGGGTTTCCAGTACCTATATCCCTGGTCAAACAGAGTTATCTCACTTGTTCACATTTCTAATAGTCTCATTTTGATTTTCGCATGTCTTACTCCATTCTGTATGTATATTTTTAACATCCATATTATATTTACTAGTCAATAGTCGTATATTACCTCCCATGACTAAGTGAGTCCCAATTATTGCCATGTTTACCACAGTTTTCACTAGTTCATTTTTCGTATTAAATGCCATCTGAACAAATTTTACACAGTGCTTTGCAAACCAAAGTTGTGGCGTGATAACCTTAGCTAAATGTGGCAACATATTAGAGTGTGTGGTCCATGGTACTCTCCACATACACCCGCCTAACAGCTACCCACCATGCTCTGTACACATATTAGAGTGTGTGGTCCATGGTACTCTCCACATACACCCGCCTAACAGGTACCCACCATGCTCTGTACACATATTAGAGTGTGTGGTCCATGGTACTCTCCACATACACCCGCCTAACAGCTACCCACCATGCTCTGTACACATATTAGAGTGTGTGGTCCATGGTACTCTCCACATACACCCGCCTAACAGGTACCCACCATGCTCTGTACACATATTAGAGTGTGTGGTCCATGGTACTCTCCACATACACCCGCCTAACAGCTACCCACCATGCTCTGTACACATATTAGAGTGTGTGGTCCATGGTACTCTACACATACACCCGCCTAACAGGTACCCACCATGCTCTGTACACATATTAGAGTGTGTGGTCCATGGTACTCTCCACATACACCCGCCTAACAGGTACCCACCATGCTCTGTACACATATTAGAGTGTGTGGTCCATGGTACTCTCCACATACACCCGCCTAACAGCTACCCACCATGCTCTGTACACATATTAGAGTGTGTGGTCCATGGTACTCTCCACATACACCCGCCTAACAGCTACCCACCATGCTCTGTACACATATTAGAGTGTGTGGTCCATGGTACTCTCCACATACACCCGCCTAACAGCTACCCACCATGCTCTGTACACATATTAGAGTGTGTGGTCCATGGTACTCTCCACATACACCCGCCTAACAGCTACCCACCATGCTCTGTACAAATCGTTCATACAATTATCAAATAGTGGCAAGATCTGGGATCCATAAAAATTAGTACAGTATCTAAAAAATAAATAGTTTCTAATATTTGAGCTATAGTGCTTAAAATCTGCTAAAGTAAAGATTGCTAAGTCTGTTAAAATCTCCAACACACTTAGATGCATCAAAATTATACACATTATCATATATTGTAGCACATGGCCTAAATGACCAATTTTGTTAACCATTGTTACAGGTTCTCCATTAATCGTAATACCAGGATCAGGGCCGGGAGTCCTTGTGCCTGACTTAAAAACAATCAACTGGCTCTTTTTTAGAATTAAATATCATATTATAATATCGAGCATACTCTTCACAAACAAAGGTTAGTTATTTTAGTGCCTGTAAACTTGGTGCCAATAAGGTTAGATCATCCGCATATGCATATGCTCCTGCAAACACACTTCCCATATAACACCCAACACCTGTTCTTTTTATGGATTACAAAAGACCGTCAATATATATGCAAAATAACACAGGTGATATTACCCCTCCTTGTTTTACACCATTTTGAACATGAAAATAATCAGACATTTCACTATTATATCTGACTCGTAACTTTTGATTGATATATGTATTTAACAAGAGCCTACACACTAGCGGACACACATTTCGTGATAAGAGTATAGAAAACAGTTTACAGTAATTTACTCTGTCGAATGCCTTACTGGCATCCAACAACAGCCTGTAAACATGATTACCTTTATGATTAAAATATGATACAGTTTCTTGAACTATGGAAGTGCATAGACTCATTGACGCACCTTTTTTTTAAACTAAACTGTAATTCACTTGTTATTAGGTGATTTAAACTAAACTGTAATTCACTTGTTATTAGGTGATTTAAACTAAACTGTAATTCACTTGTTAATAGGTGATTTAAACTAAACTGTAATTCACTTGTTAATAGGTGATTTAAACTAAACTGTAATTCACTTGTTATTAGGTGATTTAAACTAAACTGTAATTCACTTGTTAATAGGTGATTTAAACTAAACTGTAATTCACTTGTTATTAGGTGATTTCAACTAAACTGTAATTCACTTGTTATTAGGTGATTTAAACTAAACTGTAATTCACTTGTTATTAGGTGATTTAAACTAAACTGTAATTCACTTGTTATTAGGTGATTTTCTTCTTTACACATAATGATTCTGTCTAAAATGTTACCTAAAATACTGCTTAAGGTAATTGCCCAAAAATTGTCCGAAGTACATAAATGTATCCATCTTCCTTTTGGAATAGGTACCATTGTGCTAACCAACATGCCCTCAGGCGAAAATCCATGTCTAATCATAGCAGTAAACAATACAGCGAGATACTCAAACAAATTATCGCTGCCATGAATTATATGGTCAGACGTTATCTCAAAGTCTCTATAATTTTTTCCACATTTTAGCTGTATAATTGCGTCCCCAACCTCCTTAGTTGTACTATTATGTTGCTCACAATCATTACATCCGCTGCGTGTACACCCATCAGATATGGTCTTATTAATGTCGTGTTTAAGAGTAGTGATGTCTTCATCACTATATGGCACACTCTTATATAATTGTTCAAATTTATGGGCAAACAGATCAGCCACATTAGCCCTGCCACTCACACCATCTATTGTACTTGGAAGGTTTGATTTACGTGATCGATATTTCCTCACATAGCACCAAAAATCTTGAACATTACCGTGAGCGAGACTCTCTGCAAACTTATCTGACCTATTTTGACCTTCGCATTTCATTACCATTTTACAAACCTTGTGATATTGGGAACGGGTAGTCCGTCGTATTTCAGCTATTAAACCATCCTCAGGACGGTCATATTCCCTCCATAAATTATGCCAAAATAATACGTTTTTATAGTATTTATTAACATATTCGTTCCACCGAGGTACAACTTTACACACATTCGGTGTTATACTGGGAATGGACTCATTACACGCTCTAACCATTGCACTTACTATCTCATTATAGAATGTATTAATATCATGAAAATGAGCCTCGCATAATCTATCACTACACTGTCTTACTTCTATAGGTAAAGATATATTTGCTAGGTATCGATCTAAAAGTTGTTTGTATTTACTTTTATCGAGCTCAATAGCCTTATGCTAAACATGTTTTTCATGTGGGTTAATTATTGTAGGTTGTGGTGTTACATACATAATCTCGCAATTTATAACGCATTTGATAGCAGCATCATCAGAAGGGTTATTTATAGAATTGATTGCATCGTGAGATAAAACCTTTCAAATCAAAATATCACTTAAAATAAAATGGTTTATCAAAAATGTTGCATTAGTAATTTTACTATAATAAGAATACTCAATATTGTTGCATATATAATTATATATCGTTTGCACAATAGCTGAAATAATATTCCCTGACAAATTCATGTAATACAATAATTTTGTCTGGTGAGATTTTCTAAAACGATCTGTATTAAAATCCCCACCAATACAAATGAAATTGGCATCGTGACTGTTGATAAGTATTAGCATATCGTTCAGAGTTTCCCTAAATTCCACTAAATTGTGATCCTGCCGTAGGTCATCACTCGGCATGTAAACACAAATAACTAATATTTTATCCTCACCAATATCAGCCGTTACTGCACAAATAAGCTTGGACTCGTATGTATTCTACGGGGGTAACTCTACCCCTTAGATCATTCTTCTATATTATTGCAGCCCCACCATGAGGTCTACCTCTAAGTAATTGATTCTCATCAATGGCACTAACGCCATGCTTACCTACACCTTCGTCAATATTATCGAACCAGTCGAATTGACTCATAAGAAGGCCGTGCTCCTGTAGGAGAAGAAAATCACAATCTCTAAATAGTTCTCTAATAAAGGGGAGTCTTATATTATCAGCATGATCACAGTTATACGATATGCAAGTTAGGTTTTTATTCATCTTCGTTTTTGGTAATTTAGACTGTCATTATTCCTAGTATTATCTCTATTCCTCCACCTTTCAATACAAACGCTCTTTGGCCACGAGTCAGATAACATTACTCTCTCTTTATCCTCCACACTAATTGATAGTCTACTGTATATGACTTAAAAGTAGCGCTTGCATTTGACACCAGTGATAACTCTGCATCTTTATTATTTGTACTCGCTATGTACTCTTTAATGTGTTGTTCTGTAGTATTTCTATTTACTTGTGATAACAAGAAGTTTCTCCTTGGCTGAGGGGCACCATGGAAGGTATCCCTCCTGGAACACCCCTGGATTCTCTGTCGTTGTTGAGCTTGGGTGTTGTTGTCCCATCCTCGACCAGTGCCTCGTTGTTGTCAACCTGGATTTTCCCGGGCATGGTTGTGCGACCCTCGGCGTTGTTGTTGTTGCTGTTCCTTGTTCTCCTTCCTTGGCTTTCCGTTTCTTCCGACTGTCAACCATCTGTTGGTGTTATCTTGACCAATGGCCACCCTTCCGTCACTCTCCTCAGGTCTCTCTCTTACTAAATCCTGAGAATGAGAATGCAATATGTCGACCTGGTTTACTCCATTACTGGTCTGCTGTTTTGCTTCAAACACATGTTCACCACTTCCTCCTCCAGTGTCTACGGTTGCTTCAGCTGCTTCATCGCTCGTTCGTTGAGTTGGTGTATTGTTTCCGGGTTGGCTATTATTTTCTTCAAACACATGTTCACCACTTCCTCCTCCAGTGTCTACAGTTGCTTCAGCTGCTTCATCGCTCGTTCGTTGAGTTGGTGTATTGTTTCCGGGTTGGCCATTATTTGCTTCAAACACATGTTCACCACTTCCTCCTCCAGTGTCTACGGTTGCTTCAGCTCCTTCATCGCTCGTTCGTTGAGTTGGTGTATTGTTTCCGGGTTGGCTATTATTTGCTTTGTAATTTCGTATATTATCGTTCAGCACTGTTGTTACGACTGGGGTTCAAATATATCAGGGCTCTTATTCATTGGACTAGTAATGGCATAAATGTTACAACGGAAAGCGCTAGCTCCAACCTCTGATGTATATTCCCAGTGAACAAAGAACACAAAATTATACTCTACAGAGTTCTATATGCAATAATAGGCTATCAAACTCTCAATACATGTGCGTCTACTCTAGGCTTAATGTTATGTGAAAACAGCCTATTACTACCTATAACCGAAGGTGCTTGGTTATGGTATGCAAAGTAAGGTGGTAAGAGAAGTTACAGCTTACGTTACTTTAATCAATAAATGTCAGGCACTCCTGCATGAAAGAAAGTGCACTAAAGTCCTTAAACACCAACAAGGAATCTTCTTTAAATGTTAGATGCTATAAAGATGCTCGTATCGGAAATGGAACCCAAAAAGGCAGGCAGCGGAACAATGCTCGTGCAGGCTATGCACACAAAAAGGCAGAATATATAATGCAGTCGGGGCCAAGAATATCCTAAACGCTACAACAATAATAATCGCCACGACAATGCAGTATTCCTATCAACAAAAAGAGCCTAAGACGTTTGTGTCTCCATACATCAAACTAGGCTGCGAAATGTTTGTGTAATGATAAATGGGTATGCATAAAAAGAGTAATTAGGTTAATATACTTAATGTCTACTGTGACTGATAAAGTCTAGCTAGAGTCAATGATACGAGATACTGGTGCGCATGGCATGCCGCATAGCCTAGTGCAAATCTCAAGTCTGTGCGTCAAATATTACGTTATAGGGAAGGGTAGCTCTCTTGAGAAACCTTAATACCCAAGTATTAAGCGTTCTCCTGGCGTACCTCAAAGACAAACAACGAGCTTAGAACAGTGCAGAATGGTATAGGCAAAAAGCCCTCATTCGTGCATGCTCTACTCTCAATGGCACACAGACTAGAATTTACTCAATCAACTCCAGTTCTCAGGTATGTCGTGCAGCTTTTAACTAAAGCCAGCACTCCTAGGAAACAATACCTTATAATATCAGACTCATAGTCTAGCATTATCTAATCCAGCAGAACACTAATAATTATAGGACGCGGTACTTAAACAATATAAATGCCAACCAATGCTTCGTGATCCTCTTATCTTAACAACTAACATACATGGGTTATATCAGACCTTAACGCACAATACAACTGGCCAGCATGAAGCTGATTTTGCAGAGTTAACCAGAGGGGTTATAATATTAATAAAAGGTGGTGAAAGATATGAAAAAAGAGAGAGGTAGGCAGAGGAAAAGATTCTCAGGTGCGGAGCGGGAGACAGGTAGCAAGGGATAAAGATGGATGCGTTCTAGAAACCAGATCTGAGGGAGAGAGTGCCGAGGAACTGTATATATACTCGCACTAGCTCGAGCCGCGTGGGAAAAAAGCGGTTACAAGTCCTCTAGCCACTAGCAAGGGAGCTAGCAGCATGGTAAGGACCTCTCTCAACCAACCCCCACGAGGCAGCCAGCCGTGACGTCATCGAGCGGGGCAAAAACACTGCGCGCCCCCCTCTCACTCTGTTCTACTCTCTCTCTCTCTCCCAGATCCCATCATTACTAGTTAATGATAAAACATATACTTTACAATTAAATATATAAAGCCTTGACATGGGTGAAAACAAAGAGCCTTTCTGGACTGCCCATGACACGAGCTTTCATATGAAATAAAGCACACTCTAATACATAAACTATAGCCCCATCCACGGCCCTGGCGATCCTAGCGAGTCACTGTAGGACAAGCCATGCGGTTCTAACGGAGTGGTTAACGTCACACCCCCCCCCAAGATTTTTCTCAGAGGCCCCAAGGCTCACAAAAATCTGATGGTTAGAACCCATGCTATATCTCCACTTCCCATCACCCAGCTGCAGTAAAAGATCTGGCAGTTCTTCAACAAAACATTTTTCAAAATTATAACCCTCCCCAACACCATAGGTTAAATTATATGTAGTTATGCTCCTCAAGAGCGAGCTTCTCTAGCCCAGCATTCTGTTCTGAGAGGAGTGCAACTCAGAATTACTGCTATAACATACTGAACAAATTCAACTATCAAAGAAAGATTTTTTTTTTTTTTTTTATGTTTTTAATTTGTTTATTTCGGCTGCACTATAGGGGCAAGCCTAGTTTTTTCTTCTATACCAAACGCTCAACTCCTGCTTTACGACCCAATACGCTGGGCTACAACCGCGAGCCAACAATCACCAAGCGCAAAATACTATTCAAACTAAAGCAGGAGGCTACCCGTGTGTCAATCTACCCAGGATCATATACCCTTGAACGACCATCTGCAACCACGTTGTCACAACCGGCAATATGGCGTATGTCCAGGTTATATACCAGTAACCTTAGTGACCACCTGGTCAGCCTCATATTCCGATTGTGAAACTGGTCCAAGAACTTGAGAGGGTGATGATCTGGGTAAACTACAACGACCGGACCATAGGCTGGAACATAGACCTCGAAATGCCCCAGCGCAAGCACAACCGCCAGCAGCTCCTCCTCGACAACAGAGCAGCTCCCCTGGGCCGAATTGTACTTCTCCGAGCAGAAACTAACAGGATGCTCCAGCCCATCATCGTCCTTTTCCACAAGGATGGCACCAGCCCCCACACCACTAGCCTCCGTTGCTAGTTGGAAAGGTAGGCTAAAGTCAGGGGCCCTGAGGATCGGGTGAGTGCACAACAGGTGTTTTACTTCTCTAAACACCTTCTCACACTCAGGCGCCCATTTGAACTTCTTATCCTTCCAGTTATCCTCCATCTGAGCTTGACTGTCCCGTTCTCCATCTCCACCTTGACTGCTAAACGTCATCACAGGCACAGTGAGAGGCTCAGGGGGGTGCCTCCCATACTCCTTCATGGGATTAACATGACATAACTGATTGCGCTTCCGTCTGTCTGGAGTGGCTACCAAGTAAACCAGGTCTGATAGCTCCTCAACCACCCTATAAGGACCAGCGTACTTCGTGGATAAGGGGTGACCTACAAGGGGCATTAGAATCAACACCTCCTTACCCACGTGAAACTCCCTGAGTTCAACCTTGAGGTCGTACCTGTCCTTCCTGAGGGCCTGAGAGCTAGTCAAAATACGGCCAGCCAACTCCAAACTGCGCAACATCCGTTCTCGACTGTTGGGGACACACTTGAGCATAGAACAAGGTTTTTCTGTGCCCTCCCATACTTCTTCAACCATATGGAGAGGCCCTCTGACACGATGTCCAAAGACGAGCTCATTAGGGCTGAATCCCAAACTCTCCCCAGGTACCTCCTACACAGCAAACAAAACACATGGCAGGCCAAGATCCCAATCCTTCCCACTCTCAAAGCAACAACAACGAAGCACAGATTTCAAGGCTGAGTCCCATCGTTCTAACACACCCTGGCTCTCCGGATGATACGCATATGACACAACCCCAACAATCTCATGCTGCGGCATTGCTTGAACCAAGAGGCTAGAAGTGAAGTTGGGTCCCTGGACTGACTGAATCCCCTGCGGGTAACCATACCGGGAAAAATACACTAGCAAGCTTCGGACCACCGTCTTCGCCGACCCATTTCTCATAGGGTACGCATCAGGGTACCTTGTTGCTACATCTCTCGACTGTGCATCGCTGTCCTCCTTCAACTCTTTCGTCTTTTTAAGCCCATCCTCTGCCCCTTCAGGAACAGTTACTGGGTCTTCTCCAGACTCGAAATGTGGTCCTAATAATGAGTCCCCGAGAAGGTCCGTTGACACTAAACTCTCAACCGCATCAACTTTCAACCCCTTCTCGGTACCCTTCCTCCGCTGATTGTTGACCAGAATGTGACTCCCTGGATGCAGGATCTCCGGTGACAACACACGCCATAGGCTGCACCGGACACTTCTCAACCCACTCCTGCTCCTCCCTACTCACGTCGGCCGGCTTCTCGGCAACGACCAAGGGTGGAGCCTCAGAAGTAAGTCCCGCAAAGTCGTTGCCGAGAAGGAGGTCGACGCCCCCAACAGGTAACTTCTCCACAATTCCTACATCCAGGTCCCGAGTCACACCACCAACTTCCTCCTTCATTCTTACAAGCGGGTATGACCTTGTCGCATTAACTCCCTGAACCACAACCACCCGCGCCGTATTGACAGGTTTACCAGTGAAATTTCTCAACAGTGTTTGCGATGCCCCAATGTCACGCAAAATTCTCACTTCATGTCTTCTACCCCCCCACTCCACACAACCGAGTCCCCTGTGGTCACTAAAGGCATCACGGACAGGGAATAAGCCTTCCGGATCCTTCTGCACTGGCAGTGTATTTACCTCGGAAGAAATGCCTCTAACAAACTCCGATGTCCTCTTGAACACTCCAATGCCGTGAGCAAAAGACACGGCTGCCGGAGGAGGTCGACTAGGGCACTCATTTGCCTTATGACCCTCCTGGTGGCAACTAAAACACATAAATTTCGGTTTCGGCTTATACTGTGATGTAAAAGGCCCCTGACTTTTCACATACGGTGTGGTGTAAGGTTTGGATTTAGTTTTAGTTTCATGGCTCTTCTGTTTAACCCTTCAAACCCGGTTGGTACACACGTGTACCATTTTTTTTTGGCCCCAGGAACCCGGGTGGTACAACATTGTACCATTGCTTGAAAGCCTGTGAGCTTCGTGTGCGAGGCGTCGGTCCGACGCATGTAAACAACAGCCGGCTGGACCGACGCTCCGCATCTCCGGCCACAAGAAGGAGAGCGTCGCTTGTTCGTGTGTGCCTGTATGTTGTTGTTCAGTATCGAAAAGTGGTGTAAAGTGGCTGGTTTGGCCATAAAGTTATCTCCAATGAAATCATCATCACAGCTCACCCAGTTGACTTAGAGAGCTCTACTTAAGGCCATTTTACAGGTAAATAACACAGCTACGCTTGGGGATGCGCGGGAATGCGGGAAGCAGTCTGATTAACGAATATACGGTAGCCTAGCCTAGACGTTTTTCGGCCAAAACACCCGGATTTCGAGGAATATATATATAATATATAGCCGGGGTCGGAGGGTTAAATGTGTCATTGTTATGGGGAGGGGGAGGATAACGGTCCTTAGCACTTACATCGTACTTCTGTGAGGACCCGCAACCCCGAATCAACGACAGCCGTCGATCAGCCATTTCTGCTGCTTCTACTAGAGTTCTTGGGTTTTTCTCCTTCAAGTTCAAAGTTAGATCACCGCCCGTGCTCTTAAAGAACTGCTCCAACATCATTAACTGCTTAATTTCATCAAATGTTGTGACCTTCTCAGATTGGAGCCAGTTCCCCATAGCATCGGACAAGTCCCGGGCGTGTTCCAAAAAGGTGTTATCTCTTCCCTTAGTTACACCCCGGAACTTCAAACGGTACGTTTCTGGTTGCAGTTCGTAAGCCCTCAGGATAGCCTCCTTGAGATCCTCGTACACAATACAAAACTCCAAAGGTAACGCATCGTAGGCTTTAAGACCCTTGCCTATTAATCTAGAGGATACAAGTGCTGCCCATTTATTCTCTGGCCACTGGTGTTCCTGGCACTTCTTCTCAAAGCGTGTGAAAAATTCTGTTACACCACTCTCATCAAACACCGGAACCAATTTCAATAAGTGCGAGAGAGACTGCTCATGAACACGGTTACCAGCCCCAAGTCGCTGTCCCGTTGCCTCTACTCGCGACTTCTCTACGTCCATGTCGGCACAGTACCTAGTCGACTCAGCTTGGATTTTTGCTAGCTCTATGTGCTCATGACTGATAGTTTTTCTCTCTTCTATCTTGGCTAATTCTATTTGCTGCTGGATCTTAGCTAATTCGAGCTGAAGCAATAATTCTGGAGTTAACCCTTGAGGAGGTGAAGGTGCTACAATGTTTGAAATTACCGGTGGTCCCCCCAGGGGCAACCCACCCTGCCAGTCACCACCCAACTGCGGAAGCGTACCCGGGGTCGGCAAACTACTGGGATGGCTGGGAGTCGAGTGTAGGGGAAGCATGGCCGAAGGGCTCTGAGCACTCAACCCATCTCGCTCACCAGTCACCCTGCCCAGTACACACGTTATCAAGTTATCCTTGGTCATGCTGCTAGTAACCGCATGACCGATAGCTGTGGCCAGGCATTGAAGGCCGTACCGATCCATACCCTCCAACCGCTCGGCAGTAACAGGCCATTGCAAAAATATCCTAGCATCCTCCTCACAGTTCACCTGATTAACCATATCATCATACTGCTGTTCCTCAGTTTCGACATTACGTACTGTGTCTCCATTCTCCTCTGATCCGGTATAAGACATGATGCTCACAAAAATTTCCCACCTCAATATTCAGAAAAGAAGTACCCCAAACTCTTATACCTCAATATACACACAAAAATTCTCGGAAATACTCAAGGGCTATACTATGTTGCAAACAAAAATTATTCTTGCTGATCCCCGCAAAATATTCTCCAAAACAACAAATGTTCCCTGCTAATAAATGTAGGTTCACCAAATCCTAGGTAAGGTCGCCATTTGTTACGACTGGGGTTCAAATATATCAGGGCTCTTATTCATTGGACTAGTAATGGCATAAATGTTACAACGAAAGCGCTAGCTCCAACCTCTGATGTATATTCCCAGTGAACAAAGAACACAAATACTCTACAGAGTTCTATATGCAATAATAGGCTATCAAACTCTCAATAAATGTGCGTCTACTCTAGGCTTAATGTTATGTGAAAACAACCTATTACTACCTATAACCGAAGGTGCTTGGTTATGGTATGCAAAGTAAGGTGGTAAGAGAATTTACAGCTTACGTTACTTTAATCAATAAATGTCATGCACTCCTGCATGAAAGAAAGTGCATTAAAGTCCTTCAACACCAACAAGGAATCTTCTTTAAATGTTAGATGCTATAAAGATGCTCGTATCGGAAATGGAACCCAAAAAGGCAGGCAGCGGAACAATGCTCGTGCAGGCTATGCACACAAAAAGGCAGAATATATAATGCAGTCGGGGCCAAGAATATCCTAAACGCTACAACAATAATAATCGCCACGACAATGCAGTATTCCTATCAACAAAAAGAGCCTAAGACGTTTGTGTCTCCATACATCAAACTAGGCTGCGAAATGTTTGTGTAATGATAAATGGGTATGCATAAAAAGAGTAATTAGGTTAATATACTTAATGTCTACTGTGACTGATAAAGTCTAGCTAGAGTCAATGATACGAGATACTGGTGCGCATGGCATGCCGCATAGCCTAGTGCAAATCTCAAGTCTGTGCGTCAAATATTACGATATAGGGAAGGGTAACTCTCTTGAGAAACCTTAATACCCAAGTATTAAGCGTTCTCCTGGCGTACCTCAAAGACAAACAACGAGCTTAGAACAGTGCAGAATGGTATAGGCAAAAAGCCCTCATTCGTGCATGCTCTATTCTCAATGGCACACAGACTAGAATTTACTCAATCAACTCCAGTTCTCAGGTATGTCGTGCAGCTTTTAACTAAAGCCAGCACTCCTAGGAAACAATGCCTTATAATATCAGACTCATAGTCTAGCATTATCTAATCCAGCAGAACACTAATAATTATAGGACGCGGTACTTAAACAATATAAATGCCAACCATTGCTTCGTGATCCACTTATCTTAACAACTAACATACATGGGTTATATCAGACCTTAACGCACAATACAACTGGCCAGCATGAAGCTGATTTTGCAGAGTTAACCAGAGGGGGTATAATATTAATAAAAGGTGGTGAAAGATATGAAAAAAGAGAGAGGTAGGCAGAGGAAAAGATTCTCAGGTGCGGAGCGGGGGACAGGTAGCAAGGATTAAAGATGGATGCGTTCTAGAAACCAGATCTGAGGGAGAGAGTGGCGAGGAACTGTATATATACTCGCACTAGCTCGAGCCGCGTGGGAAAAAAGCGGTTACAAGTCCTCTAGCCACTAGCAAGGGAGCTAGCAGCATGGTAAGGACCTCTCTCAACCAACCCCCACGAGGCAGCCAGCCGTGACGTCATAGAGCGGGGCAAAAACACTGCGCGCCCCCCTCTCACTCTGTTCTACTCTCTCTCTCTCTCCCAGATCCCATCATTACTAGTTAATGATAAAACATATACTTTGCAATTAAATATATAAAGCCTTGACATGGGTGAAAACAAAGAGCCTTTCTGGACTGCCCATGACACGAGCTTTCATATGAAATAAAGCACACTCTAATACATAAACTGTAGCCCCATCCACTACCCTGGCGATCCTAGCGAGTCACTGTAGGACAAGCCATGCGGTTCTAACGGAGTGGTTAACGTCACACTGTTGATTGTGTAATATCAGAATATGTTGGTACAGTACTTTCGGGATCATAATGGTGGAGACGATAATTTCATGACTTTTCACTGTGCCACGTATGTTATTCACATTATCAGCATTATTTATGATCTGGGCCCTTGCTTCACCTAGATTATCGTCCAACGTTCTCACCCTATTCTCAAGGGCCAGAACCATTTGTAGAGTAGCATAATGGTCTAAGTCTTTTGGGTCTGATTTTTGCAACCTTGCTATATTCTTTGCTACACAATTAGTCAATATACCCTTTTCATCCAGTTCCTTCATAAACTTAATTATATCCTCAATTAATGCTTCACATTTCATTTTTCCCGTAGTATTTCGTCGGCATTTAAATGTGTACGTGAACTTTCCATCATAAGCACTTTCCAACTTCTCCTTTGCTTGTAAAACTTCTTCTAGGGAGAAATGGCGCCCTAACACATCAGCAATACTGGTTGAAACTATTCTATTAATATGAAACTGTACATAGCAGAGTAGTTCACTCACAATCATTTCGTCATTATTTTCGGGCCCAATACTCTCTGTATTAGTATCAACATTAGCTTGCTGATCCGCCATATTTAAGGGGTATCTCCTTGAATGTTTTTATTATATTATTCAGGTTGCGTTAAGCATTTTCTGGGTTCCCTAGACTACCCGGGTAACCCTAATAATGGATTAGGCTCTCCCATCATTGACAAAGAGAACCACTACTAACTATATATATATATATATCAGGTAAACAAATGATAAGGAGTCTCAATTCAATACGAATCAGGTTTGAAGATGTATATATTGTATCAGCATTACTAACCGCGATTGTGCATACAATTTAAAGACTGAATAACCCATAGGAAGTATGGTATCAATCTAACAAGCAACTACTATAAATACATAAACTGCATATATATTGTCTACTGAAAGCAAGAATGAAATTATAATGGGGGTACAGGTCTCCCTTGATAAACGATTGGGTTTTATGCTCCTGAAAACCCGATTATATTTAGAAAAATTGCATAGCAAGCACTAAGCTTAACCCGTACTCTACCGTAGGATACAGTAATAAAAGTCCCCTGCAATCCCAAGCACTGTGGCCATCATGGCAAGATAGAACAACTTTCCGCCTCAAGAGATGAAGCAAGACTGCTCTCCCTTTTGTTTTTTAAAATAGGACTTAAGAGGCTATCAACCCTATTGGATTATTAAGCCAGCACACTGTAAGTCAAGAATAACTTCAGGCTCTCCCACCCTTCAGTGGATCTTATATAAGCTGAGAAGTGTTTCCATATCGAGAGCAGTGTTCAAACGGTTGTGGTACCAGGTACAGCCTTGTACAGGCAGTTACAAGGAAAGTACATTACTGACGGCTCCTAGCCGTCGCTGGGATTGGAGGGGTTAATGGGGTAAATGGTTTCTAGGATCAGCCAAAACCCAAACCCATAATAATCTAATAATAATATTGTAAATTGGGGCATTGGATAGTAAGGGAGACCTGTATCTACTAAAGACACCCACTCAACTCCAGACTGAGAATTTCCTGCTGGAGTTGTTGGAAGGACCAAAACCTATCAATGGTCAGCTTCTCCTTCAGGTTGTACCCAAAGAAGTATGTCCTGGAATTGCAACAATAAAGTGTGTAACTCTTCTTGTTGTCTGTCTGATAGATGGTCCGGTATGGTACAAAGGAGTACAAAGGAAATCAAGCAATGACAGATCTTGCGACCCATCGAGGTTATTTGCTCTCTAAGATACTGCTGTTTTAAGTGCCCAACAGTTTCTCAGAGAAGATATGATAAAGTATGAATTCAGTTAGGCTAATAATATAACAATACAACACTAAGGCAATCATTTATTCATTTACAAATGCAGTCATACGGGGATTTATGGCAAGGTGCTTGTCTAGGCGAACTGTAAAAGAATCAACGGTGTTGCAGTCTATAACATCTCGGAGGAAGCCCATTTCACAGATTGACAACTCGATTAAAGAAGAAGTTCTTAGATTCATGCAAGTTAAATTATTTACAAATTATGTTGTAGCCATCATTTCCCCTTTTGTAATTTGACTGGTCGATTGTAAAGTACTTACTGCAGTTCATATTGTCAATGCCTCTGATGATCTTGAAAACTTGAAATAAGTCACCTCTTAATCTTTGATGTGTTAGGAGAAAAAATTCAATTCTTCAAGATGCTCCTCATATGGTTTGCTCCTCAAACACTGTATTATTTTGGTAGCTCTACATTTAACTCGCTCCAGTTTGTCTATATCTTTTTGGTACTAGGGGCACTTGTACTGGACGCAATATTCCAGAAGTGGACGACTAACTAATTGTAAATAGTGAGGATTACATCTTTGGATTTATACTCAAAAGATCTGCCTATAAAACCTAAAATGTTGTTTGCTTTCTTAACAAATTCTGTACAGTGTTGACTTGGTTTTATGTTACTCGATATTCTTACTCCCAAGTCTGTTTCCCTGTCTACACTCTCCAGCTGGGTGACATTGATTGAATAGTTTGCTTCCTCATTTCGGTTACCGGTTTCCGATGGGAAGTAGTTTGCATTTATTTTCGTTGAAACTATATTTACTGTATGTTTGCCCACTGTGACAACCTATCTAGTTTGTGATTAGACCGTTGTCTATGTCGTTAATGTAGATTAGGAGAAGAATTTGTCCCAAAACTGATCCTTGAGGTACACCGCAAGCGGGAATCCCACTAGGCGAATTAGCGAAGGCGAATGCCCGGCGATTGCCTTTTTTTGTCCAATATTCGTCTGAATCGTTACCCAGAATCGCCCCTCATCGCAGAATGCGCAGAACAGTAGTACAAACCCCGCCACGAATCCCCTATAGTCACCCAAGATCGCCGTTAAGTTTTGGAATGTTTAAAATCCGAATTGACAATTGTGGCGACAATTGTATGATAATCGCCCATTGTCTCACGGCATTCGACTTTGCTTTCACGGGAATCGCACAGTTCGTATCATTGTCTTCTGAATCCCCACTGCTGGCGAATGTGGACGAATTAGGCGATGTTCAGACGAATTTGGCGAATGTTGTGCGAGTATACTGTGCGATTATTGTACGATGATATCGAACATCGACGATTATTATGCGATGTTTGTTGGGAATTGGGTGATTTCTCATTATTGGCAACGCTGTTTTTGAGCAAACTGTGCGATTTATGTACGACAGTAGCACAATTACGGCGACTGTGTCAATGATTACTAATATTGCCAGACGATTACCAGGCAATATGTTGCGATTGAGGGTGATAGTAGGCAATGGAGGGCAATTTCAGTGCAATTTGACCCTTTTGCCATTCTTATCTCATTTCGCCCGCAATACCCGATCGCATATATATGGACCTGTGAGGTAAAGGTGTCACAGTATTCCAGTCTTCTCACTCATGTCCACAAGTAGCTCCTGTCTGCGCACCTGTCTCCATGATCAACAATCATCACAATGGTGCCACCCAAGAATAAACATCAAAGGAAACAGCCCCAACCTGTGGCCAAGAAACAGCACAGGGAGCCGGAGAGATCCACAACACCTTCATCCCCACAACCAATTGCAACGGCCCCGTCAGAAGCCTGTCAACAGTCCAAATCTCGATCAAATTCACCAGATAATAGCAGAGAGGATGAGATGGAACACAAAGAAAAGACATCAACATCCACATCAAGCGTCGGCGAAAGTTAGCGGCCAGCCGCCAAGAAAGCAAGACAGTTTGTGGTCTTAACAGGAGAAGGACATAACTGTATGACAAAGGGAACAAAAACTACCGAAATAGGGAGAAGAAGGACGTGGCTCTTGCAAACAAGGCAAATGAACTTGGTTGCACCGGCGAGTAAAACAAATTAACATTATAAACCTTCTAGTGTGTGTGCAATTATGCAGTCAAACTTACTATATATAAAACAACTCTCAGTGTTTCCACTTGAATTTAAATTTAGGTTTTATTTGTTCAATTATTATTATTGTATTGCACAATCATGCACACGCACAAGAAACGTACAAACAGTGATATTTGTGACGTACTTTGGCTTCATATTGTACGATACAACATATACAAAGAGACTAGGAAATGTGCTTGTGCTCATCACATGCTGATGTTCCAATGTCCAACAGTTTGAAACAATTGTTGTTTTACCTTCCTATTTATACATTGCTTTCTCTTAATTTTATTTGCAGTGGGACAATTGCGGCAGTAAAGGGGATGAAGACGAGGTACGGGAAGTTGACCGTCACCAAGTCTGGGCAGAAAGCTTGCAAGTACCCCACTGACCGCGACAAATGGATTCTGGCCAACTTCCACTACCTCTACCGACACATCGCCCGGACTAAAGGAAGGCAGAACGAGCAGGTAATTCAAATAATTCTATGTATGTACAGTCGACGGCAAATGTCCTGCGCCTCTCCTGCCTCACCGTGACCCACGATATTCATAGACTCTAGAATGTTAGATGAACAAAACGTACATATTTCTACCACCAGATGGCTCAATGTGAGGTGTGTGGTTGTGAGGGTAGGGGATGGTGGGGGAGAGGAGGGGTTAGAACTGTTGGGGGACATAGAGGGACTGAGGAAGGAGTAAAATCTTATATAGTTTGATATTTGATTATCAGATATATATTAAACTTTTATTTATTAGTTGCCAATCATGTAAATCAGGTTGAAGCAAACCGGGATGTGATGACTGCATTCACTCAATTACTTTTCATTGATGTTATGATTTTAGTTTTAGAATAATGTGTGGGTTGCTTGTCCATTTATAACGATAATTGTTTTATACTTACTCATTATCATTAGTACTGGTATTATTACTAATATTATATATTAGAATAACAATAATTAATATCGTTAGTTATGGTAGTTCCACATCTCATCACTTCTTTCTATCCGGTGGCTATATCCAAATCCCTGAGTAAAGCACTTACCATGCGCTAACCACCAATTTAATGCTTCTTCCACATGTGTAAGGCCAACATATCTGCAAATTGCTTCTTAGTTGAGGTATTTCTACAGAATTACAAATTCTCAATTCCTAGGTTTCTTTCTCCTTTCATGTAAAAGGTATTGATTTAAAGGAGTAACGATCACAGCGGTAATCTGTGCATCAAGATTAACGATATTAGACCAGGATAGATGGATGTATCATATTTAGCCCTCAACAAATGATGTTTATCAATTTAGGAAATATATCATGGGCCGGGTTAAACAGTTGTATTAACCCCTTGAAGATTATGACACTTTTTGACAGTTTGTTTTGTGTATCATCAGACGATTGTATTCAAAGTTGCAATAAGATACGGACGTCAGACGATTGATTAGGCCAGTCTTTGTCCATATAACTCCCACAGATCCTTCCTGAGCTATGTATTATTGTCTAATGAAAACTAGAATTATATAAGTATCATAATGCATCAAGATCGTCACAGGGTTCTTTTCCAGAGGAATATGCGTAACCGGTACTGAATAACACATTGTAAGTTTTGACACAACAGGAAATTCACTTATTGATTCCCTACTATACATTCATATGTAAGCCCTATATATAATGCTTCCTGTTAATTAATTATTTAATTCGAGTACAGGTCTACACTATTATTCAATAGCATTTTCCAGACCCATTCTTATATTAACAGCTTGAGAATGATGAGACATTTTGACAACATATTTAGGCTATCACTAGACGACCTTATACAACTTAGGAAGGCGGTTGGCCCATCAAAATGAAAAAAAAAAAAATCAATTAAATATGTTACATTTTATAGCAACACTGATGACATCTACACGTGTGGTGAGCTGGTAAAGAGGAGGAGCGGGTGGGTGTGAGGCTGGGTGGTAGGGAGGGAGTCGGTAGGGTTGTTTGGTGATTTGCAATGCCATATGGAGACTCAGTTATTGACAATAATTTAGTATCTCTATTTAATTACGACGAAGTTTTACTTTATATGAAGTGAACTACAGGGAAATTGTGTTCAGCTTAGGAAGCATCTGAGTCAAATGGGTTTAATCAATCTAGCCTATCTATTCAAGCAGATCGTTCTTTAAGGCACAGCTTTTGTCAGTGGGATTCCCAGTCCCAACTTCCAGAGGCTGATCTTCCCTACCGCTTTTGGAAAGAACTGCTGGCTACTGACTACTGACTGACTGTCATATCGTTCTTAAAGTCGAATAAAATAGTCTGATATTAACACGAATGAAGTAAAAAACATGCTCTATGGTATAAAGAAAGGGCTAAGAACATATTGATAGGATATCCAAATGTATTTTAGTATGATTAATGTTGTTGTGCAATATAAAAAAAACATCATAACATAACGTAACATAATTTTCCATAACTGAAAAGTTTCATTACATTACGTTACATTAACCCGTCCAGTACCGATGATGTCTGTGGTATTTGGTTTCAGCTATAAGTAGACGATAATAAGAAGATAAGGGCAAATATGTGGCAGCTAATGGGATTAATTTATATAATATATAATGTTCAATTTGGTAGACGGCCTTCCTATACTGAATAGAATCGCCATTGTCAGAATATAATATACGAAACGTTACCGGTACTAGATGGGTTAATAAACTCTAGCGCCAAGCGATACTTAACTAATAATATGTAAAACGTATTAAGAACAAGGATGTCCAAATATCACGATGCAGGTGAATAAGATGAAGGAATGATATGATGGGCCACAGTGGAAAGCATTAACCCTTCCAATACCAGCGATGTATTCTAAACTTAATTTCAGCAATATTGATCCTTTCACTACCATGACCGTCTGTTTACCTTTCATTATGGCTTAAGTTAGACGGTTTTATGCAGTTGAAGAAGGACCTACTTAATTCAGAGGGCACGTTGAGATCGTATTTCCACCTATGAGACCAAGAGTTGCATTAAACAATACAGGAAATCATCTAACGGTAGCCAGAGTATAACAAAAATAAGTCCTGGGTCTCAAGGGGTTAACGCGATTTAATGAAGATTAAAAAGGATATGTGGTAGCTAAAAGGATTAACTGACATGGTTCGAGGCCATATCATTGGTATACGTTCTTCCTAAACTGAATAAAATAACCTAATAGTAGTCAGAATATAATGAAAAGGATGTCACCGGTGCTAGATGGGATAACAGTATTAAAATCCCAGCGCCAAGCGATGAAGGCCATATGGCACCAAGTCTTAGTTAATACTGTTCAGACAAAATAAACACGTAAGTTAGATACCATCATGGGCTTATACGACAAGGGACCTTACAGTTCGTCGGTCAAGTCTTATTTGTGTAGTTGCTAAAGTTATATTCTATCTTCCTTTTAAAATTTTCAGAGTCCAAATTTCACAAATTTGTTTACCTGCTCGTCATAAGTCAACAGGTTGGCTGTGAGATAACGACCTATTGAATTATCATCTATTTAGAATGCTAACTGGTAAATAATCATTATGTCATCATGATTATTGGCCGTAATATCCACACAACCCTTCCTCTTCTTCTTCTTGAGTCGGACAACGAGCAGGTAGACAAAGGGGTGAAATGTGGACACTCAGAAATGTATGTGGGAGGGAAAATATTATTTAAGCAATTTCAAAAGTAGCACTTATCCACGCAACTGCAAGGTCCCTAGAGTAAGACACGAGTAAAATAAATCCTGTAATTGAGAAGTAACTGTTGTAGTTCTCTAGAATATCTCTATTTAATAGTGGCCCCTCCATCATTGACGATATGCCTATTAGTATAATAGTCTCCCATCAAACGCTGCGGTCGCTAGTTTGAATCTACCACGCGGGAGGACAGGAGTACTATACTTCATAAGGGTAACGCTCATTCTCTTATGGAATTGTCTTATGATCAGGTACTCAACTACGAACAAACTTCGTAAAAAAAAAAAAATAAATAACTTACATTTTTTTTTTATACGAAAGGTTTCCAATGCGTGGATTTCTTGCGTGTGGATTCCTAACGCTGGCCCTCTAGCGGTCATACTTTCTTCCTCCTCCAGTGTCCGTACCGTGAGGGTGGGTCGCTCTGTGCTCCTGCTTCATTCTTCGTTCGCTCGCTTCTAGTGAGTCTCTGCTTATTTGTATACATCTGAGTTGTATTGAACAAAGTTATAGATTAGCTAGCACAGGCTGCACCATTGGTACACCCGCAGGATATGTTCAAATTAGGGTACTATTGTAACAGGCGCCTACGAGTCCCAGGATCGACGCGCCATTTGTTTTGTTTGTGTTTCATTTTTGCGCCTTAGCTCTTTGATATATTAGTTAGGAGGCTACCATTCCGCAAGTTTATGCTTCGAGCCATCACTATGAGGCAGTTGCATATGTTATTTTCGCTGATGCTCTAGTTCAAGGGCTGCCACACGTGGTGCGGAACCTTCTGGTGTCCTAATCTGCGCATGGGCCCCTATTGTGGGCCTCTTCCTCCTCTTGCCGCTGCTGCTGGGTCTTCGGAGCGTGTGGTTGCTGCCAAGTTGATGTTTCGTCGTTACCTCATGGTCAGCCTCATTAGGGGTCTCCAATGTAGGGTAGGGGTTATTTATTTTTGATAAATTATTCTCTTATGTATATTTTAAGCCTATTTATTCCCCTTTGTGTGTTGTCGCATGTGTGCTTTACATGCTATAGGGGTTGTGGGAGATGTCCCGTGAATATGGGGAGGGTTTTGGAGGTGTTTGACTTTCCCATATACAGTAAGTCCTCACCTCTGAAAATGTTGGTTAGTTTTTCCGGCGGCTTTCTCAACAGAGCCTTCGTTTTCTCGTCTCAGACGATAAGAAACCAACCAAATATCCCGGCGTGGTGTGCTGAACCACGAACCTTCCGGCGGAATATGCTAATTCCAAAGGGAGTCAACTCGGCCCGCCGAGTGAACTCGCCCTGACCGATAGCCTCACGCGGCAAGACTTACCACGCCCGGCACAACAGTCTAGTGGGGTGATAATATGACTCAAGTCATGAAGCTCGTTATCTATCTATCTAGTCCGAATAGTCAATGATAGTCAAATGCTTAAGGTCGAATGGGCCAGTGACACTTTGTCACAGGTAAGCAGTTCATATGGATAATATAGAAAACCCCAGGTTTTTCTTAGTCGGGTCCAGCGGAAGGTTAGAGTAGCAGTGGCTATAGCTAATTTTCCGGCGGACTTGAGGTAGGATGTGTTTACACCTCTCAGGTTATCCTTATGAGCATTGATTCCTGGAAATTTTCTATTTCCAGAATCCCAACACTTCAGTAGTAGCAGTTCCGGCAACAAGGGAGTGGCCTATTAGCTCCATCATGCCTCGCTTTGACCTTTGCGCTACTCCTACCTGTTCTCTCTTACCTGTTTTTGCTCACAAATTATGTGTACATTGTGTTAAGAGTCTTGATCGTTCGAGATAACTATGGGTGTCGAAACGGTGCTCCGTGTGTTCTGAGTTAAGAGCGGCGGTGTTTGATAAGAGAATCCTTTCTTGCTTAGCAGCCCTACAGGAGATTAAAAATATTTTTAACGTTTATGCTAAAGACACTGCACATAAAGCGCTCCATTGTGACGACGAGGCTCTGTGGGAGCATCAAGTCATTAAGTCTCCGCTAGTTAAGTCAACTCCGGCCAAGTCAACCAAACCTAAAACTAAATCTAAAGCACTTTCCAAGGAGGTAGTGATTAGTAGTAGTAATGAAAGTGACAGAGCTGAGACGCCCTCCCCCCCCCCCCCCCCCCCCCCCCGACGGTCGAAGACGAGACGGTCGCCTTCACCTAGGCCCAAAGCTAGATCGCGATCTACATCTCCCAGGAAACAATCCCGGCATTCTTCCGTAGAGTCGTCGAGGTCAACAAAACGCCGAAAGGAGGACTCTGCATCTTCGACGCCGTCTAGTTCAGGTCATCAAAATGCCCGTACGGACAACACGCAACCGCGTCACCAGCCCTCGCCGGGGTCGCGGCCACCGCCTACCACTCCTACCTCCTTAACACCTAACGTCCAATCTGGCGACTCAGAGGTAGGAGCGGAGGGGATGGAGTCGAGTCCTAGCGATGAACAATCATTGAGTGAACCGCAAGAATTTACTTTCGCAATACTTAAGTTAAGTTATGTGCCATGTAAAGGTCCCCCGGTTATGTCTAACAGAGTTTTAGCATTTCAGTATATGGTTCTCCATCTTGCTCACGTCAGATTTTTTATAGTTCTCAGGTGATACAGGACTCCCAGCCACCCGTGGCTCACAGTCTGGAAACAATCAGAACCTTCACAGGTAAATCCTATTCTTAATCAGGACAGGAATAGGGACAGTGTACATGTAGAAACAATACCCTCATCAGTCCCGGATCTGGTGTGGCCACTGGCGGACCAAGTACCTGAACCCCGGCCACCAACGCCGGAATTGATAGAACTACCAGGGGAGCCGGAGGACATAGATCTGTCTTCTGCTCAGCCAGTTAATCAGGGAGAAGAGTCGGAAAAAGCTGGGTCTCAATCCTCTCGAGGATCCCACAGTAAGTGTGTTATCACTGATGAACTAAGTGATATTCAACACAGAGTGATGCGGCAGTATCAGGTACCTACTTCTCAAGCTCCTTCCACTAATACACCGGTAGTTCCCCCAGTTGATTCTACGGTACGGCCTTTAGAACCCGCAGGTGTTTTGCATCCCCATACCTCTTTGCCTTTGTTTAACGTAACTCCGGCGACGACCATGGCCAGAAGCAAACCAGTGCCGGACTCATTGACTACCACTAACGTCCGTGTCATTGCAGACATTACTCCCCCCCCCCCCCCCCCCCCTCTTGATAAGCTCCCGCAAAGGAAAGGCCCTATGCCTCTCCTTTACGGGCCAAATTGCTCATGGATTCCGTCAATACCACAGAAACCGCACCTGGCACAAGCTACCGTATCGGGGGATCTACCGATCCTTAGTGATTGGACCATTGAGATAAATAAGAAAGGTGCTATTCCTCCCTCTCCGCCCTCCTCTCTCTTACTTATGCCTAATATCCTAATCTCTTCTAAAGATGTACTTTCTACCCTCTCTGGGCTTAACACAAATAAGGCGTACGGTCCGGACGGTGTTCCTCCTGTTGTTCTCAAAAACTGTGCTTCCGTGCTGACTGCCTGCCTAGGCAAACTCTTTCGTCTCTGTCTATCCTCTAACGTCTTCCCTTCATGCTGGAAGTTTGCTCACATTCAACCTGTCCCAAAGAAGGGTGACCGCTCTCAACCCTCCAACTATCGTCCAATTGCTCTTATCTCTTGTCTTTCTAAAGTTTTTGAAACTATTCTTGCTTCCAAATTTCTTAAGCATTTCTCTTCTCATAATCTGCTCTCAGATCGCCAGTATGGCTTCCTTAACGATTCTGGGCGAATGGCTGGGCAAAAATAAAATCTAAGACCATGTCTAGAAGCAGCTCGCCGAGAAAAATCGAATGGCACCAAGTAGAATTCCCTAGGACTTATATTTTGGGCTACAGAGGACTTTTAATGTCCAAAAAAGGGCACCGTCCGGTTCATTTTTTTTAAAATTAGCTCAAAATCCGGAAAATACCATTAAGTATTAAAATGTGTTTACTCAATAACCCTTCATAAACCAGTTAAATGTTATTATTGAAAACCCATTGGATTTTTGTTTGTTTATGTTTTCCAAACTTTTCCTGTGTTTCTAAAAACGTTATATAGCGAACTTTGAAAATGACAGGCTCAGTAACTACTGGTCGTATGAGGATTGCACATACATAAATGGAAAGAGTGTAAGATACTCTACAACCTCCCAACAGCTGTATCTTCTTCTCTGCCGTGTTCCTACCTAACATATTGCAAACTAAAAAAATAAAAATAAAAATGTTCACCTAATTACCTTAGACTTTCACATGTTTGAGTAATTTCTCTAATTCAGGAACTAATTTCATCTTTACCCTCAATTATTGACCAATTTTAATGATTTTGGTCTCATTTGAAAGAGGAATAAATAGAGCAAAAAACATTAATATTATAATTTGTTAAAAGTCTCATACTTTCTCACAATAAATTTTAACTTTCGAGACTGGGAAAAAACAAAAACAAAAAAATTCAAGAAAAATATGGCATAAATAAAAAAAGTAATCACTAGATATGGTTAGGCATGTAATGAGCTCTAAATAAAAAAAAATAAAAAAACAATCGGACACACGGTTTGGTCGAAGTTACAAAAAAAAAAAAATCTGATGCGTCGTTTTTTATTTTGTTGTATACATATTTTTCGTCCAAATCGCTTGAAATTTGCACACAAAGGGCACAGTATAAATACATATAACAGGTAAAAAATTAAAAGAAATCGCTCAGTAATTTCTATTTATTAGAATTTTACAGGACGCTGCCCTTAAGGGTCGCTCTACTGGTGATCTTCTTTCATATCTTACTAACTCTTGGTCATCCTCCTTTCGGGACTTCGGTGAGACTTTTTCTATTGCACTAGACATATCGAAAGCCTTCGGTAGAGTCTGGCATAAATCTTTAATTTCTAAACTACCCTCCTTCGGTTCCTATCCCTCCATCTGTGCCTTTGTCTCTAATTTCCTTTCTGGCCGTTCCATAGCCGCGGTTGTGGACGGCCATTGTTCACTTCCTCACCCTATAAACTCTGGTGTTCCTCAGGGCTCTGTCCTATCTCCTATTCTCTTTCTAATTTTTATAAATGATCTCCTTAACTGTACCTTAATTCCCATCCATTCATACGCAGACGACTCAACCTTACACTACTCCATTAGTTTTTCAGAACGCCCCAGCCAGCAATCCCTCAACGACAAACGTAATGAAGCCATAGAACTCTTTAATTCTGATCTAAATACTATTTCCAATTGGGGCAGAGAAAACCTTGTTAACTTTAATGCTAATTTCTCCATCTATCTACCCGTCAGGATCTCCCAGCGGACTATCCCTTATTCTTCAACAATACAAAAATCAACCCTTCATCTTCTCTCAATATTCTTGGTGTCTCTTTTTCTTCTGCTCTCATTTGGAAGGACCATATTACCAGTCTTGCTAAGGCAGCCTCCCAGAAGCTGGGTGTGCTCAACCGCCTTAGGGGTTTCTTTTCCCCTGCACAGCTTCTTGCTCTGTACAGGGGCATAGTGCGCCCTTGTATTGAGTATTGTTCACATGTGTGGGGAGGTTCCTCTCACACCGCTCTCCTAGACAAAGTTGAAAGGAAGGCCTTTCGTATCATTAGCTCCCGTCCACTCACCAACTCTCTGCAATCTCTCTCTCTCCGCCGCAATGTTGCATCTCTCTCGCTATTCTATCGCTACTATAATAATCAGTGTTCCTCAGAGCTATCCCAGTGCATACCACCTCCTTTACGTAGGGCACGTGGTACCCGTCTTGCAACTCAATCCCACCCCTACTCTGTGCAACTCTCCAACCCAAGAGTGAAACGTTACTCTCAAACTTTCTTCTACTCAACAGCTGAGCTCTGGAACTCTCTCCCAGAATCACTCTTTCCCTCTTCCTATGACTTAAATTGCTTCAAACTCCGTGTGTCCAGGCATTTTGGCTCGAACGTCCCTTGATTTTGGCCCTGTCACTCTTTCAACTATGGGGGGGGGGGGGCACTCGCTATAAGGGCAGTTATGCCTTTTGCCTCCCTCAATCACATAGAAAAAAAAAAAAAAAAAAAAAAAAGAAAGCTTAGGCTAAGGACGTGGAAGGGAGGGTATTAGATGTTACCATTAAGGCCATACCAAATGCTTATTGGGCTGATTTTTTTGTGTATTCCGCCTCTCCGGCAATACCTCCGGCCTCATCTGCAAAACATTTTGCCGACTGGTCACGGACTGATGGCGTCAATGACATTAAAGCTCTTAATGCGCTTACGCCGGAACTGGATACAGTCCCGGTGCTCGATCAGACACACATGCCAGTCTTGCAGGTGGGGCAGGTAGGTGTTGGTCCCTGGGTGGACTGGGAACTGGAGGCGCAAGTGTTTGCATCCACCATTACTTCTAAATCTTCCCATCAGATTCCCCAGGAAATTCATTCATGGTTCTCTTTACCTGTTAACAAGGCAGGAGGGGTGTCACCAGCTTTATTTGAATTCCTAGCAGCTCCCAAACTATCACTTTATGAACTGCATGAACCTTTTTCTACACCTCCTCCAGCCCATTTAGACAGAGATTTCAAGCTACGTAACAAAGCTTTTAAACTGTTCACTCAATACCTAGTAAGCCGCCAGGTTGCCTAGTCACTCACGAGAACTATAACAGCCATCTCTGACCAACATGTGCGGAAAGCCACGGAACTGTCACGTAGGCTCCTCTTGCAGAACTCTATTCAGTCTTTGGGGGATATCAGAATAGCTATCATGGAGGCGGTTAGAGCACGTCAGGACTTGAGGGTTTACTTGGTAAAGAAGTTCCCGGACGACATAGGCCGCCGAGTAACTCTTTCCCCGGTATTAACTGCCTCCCTTCTTAGTGCGGAAACGTGGAGTGTAGTGTTTAATATGGTAGATGGCTTGAAGCAGAGTACCTCGCAGTCTAAGAAAGAGCCCTTTAAGAAACCTTTCTCTAAGCCCAAAGCCGTCGGAAAGTCCCAACCTGCTCATGATTAACAGTTCTTTTGAGACCCCAGGCCTCCTCAACAGCAGGGAGGTACTCAGCACAAACCAAAGCAAGGTAAATACTCAGGCTATAGAGGTAAGTCACACCAAAAGCCTAATCAGGGACAGACACCTGCCAAACCTAGCCAGCTGCCTAATCCCACTCCACCACGACCACCAAAAAATTAGTCAGTTACATTCTCTCTCTCCTGGGGCCTACTGCAGGCGAGTTGGATTCGAGAGTTGTCCTGCCGAACAGGCCCAGTACAGAAACGGGGTCGTTCCAGGCATGCCGCAGGGCCTGGCCCCGCCGAACGTGGGCCCGGACAGTGGTAAGCAAGGGCATAACTTGGCGGAGGCTCCGGCGACCTCGTCTACGTCAAACTCTAGAATTCAACAGTGTTTCTTTAGAGGTGGAGTCACTTGTCCAGGAAATGATCACCAAGCAGATCATTGTCCCGGTAGATCCAACTTGCCATGTTTTCACCTCCAGACTTTTTCTAGTGCCAAAGAGGGACAGTGTGCAGATGCGACCAGTAGTAGATCTCTCGTGTCTGAACACACATATTCACAATTCACCCTTCAGGATGCTTACAGTGAATCAAATCAGGCTCACACTTCCGCCGCAAGGTTGGATGTGCTCATTACACCTGAAAGACGCCTATTGGCATGTCCCCATAAACAAACGGTTCCAAAAGTTCCTCGCCTTTAGGATCAGGCAAGAGACTTACGTCTTTCAGAGAATGCCTTTCGGTTTGAAGCTGGCACCGAGAATTTTCACAAAATTAGTCCGGCAGGCCCTCATGCCGTTGCTAGCTCAAGTTATAAAGGTGTTGTAGTATCTAGACGACTGGATAGTAGTGGCGGAGTCAGAGGAGTTCCGTAATGTCCATGTCAAACAAGTATTTCATCATGTACAAACTCTAGGGTTCAAGGTCAACTTGGCCAAGTCTCTCCTTGTTCCCACAAGAGAAATTCAGTGGATAGGGCTGGTCTGGGACACTGCCAATCTAACACTTACTCAAAGTGTGGACAATTGCAACAGATTTCGCAGGAAACTGTTTCGTTTTCTCCACAGTCTGAATACGACAAGAAAGACGTGGGAGTCCCTGGTCGGTACGCTCAACTGGATCCAATGAACTGTGAAGTTGGCCCGGTTGAAAGTAAAGAGTTTAATCATGGAGGGCAACACATTTTTCCCACTGTTGCCGGCAGGAAAACTATGGCCTATTCCTCAATTAATTCACAACTTACTGTCGGTCTGGGCAAAGACCGAAACATTGCACTCTATAATGACATGGGCTTCTCCTCCACCTACAGTATGGGTAGACACAGATGCTTCAGGACTTATAGGCTGGGGTTATCAGTCCAACCTAGGCCACCAAGCTCAGGGGCTGTGGTCCAAAGACGTAACTTTTCACATCAACAAGCAAGAGCTTCTAGTCCCGTTATTTTTCCTTCAAACTCACAGCTCTTCATTGCAGGGGAAGTCAATAGCATTTCGAATGGACAACATGAATGCAGTCCACTGCATTCAGAAGCAAGGGTCAACGAGGTCTCGAGAGTTGATGGACTTGTCAGAACAGATCTTTGCTCTCGCCGAATCGCTGAGCATCCATCTACATGCATCTTACCTCCTGGGCGTGGCGAACATCTAGGCAGACGCCCTGTCTCGGAGACAGAGCACCTCAGTCTCTCAAGCAAACCATCTTCAACAAAATTATTGCAGAGCCTTACCGTCCACAAGTGGATCTCTTTTGCGTCCGAGGGAAATCACAGACTACCTCTCTACCTAACCCGCCGGGAAATAACTCCAGCTGGGGGTCCAGACGCTTTACTAGAGGACTGGAACAAGTGGAATTCAATCTATCTTTTTCCTCCTCCAGACGTTTCACTCATGTGTCAAGTAGTTCACAAACTATGGGGTTACCGGGGCATAGTCTCGATGATCGCGCCAATATGGCCGGCTCAGGTTTGGTACCAACAGTTGCAAACGTGTTGCAGGAACCCGGTGTCACTCCTGGTCTCTGCTTTCCACTTGGAGACAATTGGCAACCTTCAGACCTCGCTGAATTTTGCCTTATGGACGTTTACAATGCCAAATGGCCAACTCAGTATGGAGAAAGTGTCACTAGTAAATTTCTGAATCAATATACTCTGTCCACCAGGAGACAATACCAATCACATTGGAAAACTTTCACAACCTGGATAGTAGAAACAGCGCAAACTGATGCCTCAGTGGCTTTAATTTTTAAATACTTAGATTATTTATTTGAACAGCAGCGCTTCTCAGTTGTTACATTAAAGAATCACTTATCTGCCATTAGAAATCCCTTTTATGACCTTACTGGTCTATCCATACCACTAGTTGAGGAGAAAGGGTTCATGAGGGCATGTTTCAAACTATGCCCACCACCAAGTCAGCTCATGCCTTCCTGGTCGCTAGACAAAGCCTTGTCATTGCTTCAGTCGCGCAAGTATAACCATGCGCCGGATTTTGCATCATTACTTAAGAAGGCTGTGTTCCTTATGGCTTTGGCGACAGGTATAAGAGCTGGCGGCGATGAGCAACGAACCTAATTGGCTCAGGTTTGGGAGATTGCACGAACATGTTCAAATCGCGCCGTTTCCCACGTTCATTGCAAAGAACGAACACTGTGATCATGTTTTCTCAGAATTCTCAGTCCCGGCACTTAAACGTGGACATACGCATCACATTTTGTGCCCGGTACAAGCTCTAGTTAAGTTCATGAGGGTAGCACAACCTCAACAACCAGGCTTCCAATGGGTCAACCAAACAGGTACTCGCATCACAAGAAGGAAATTAGGTTCTTTACTCGTAGATGTCATTAAAGAACGTAATCCCGGCATAGTAGGCAGAGCCCACGATATTAGAAAGTGAGCCGTCTCCCTTCGATTTATGCAAACATTTTCCGTTGACAACATAGCCAACACTCAGTTGTGGGCGTCTAATCACACTTTCTTGATGCGATACCTGTCGGTCGCCCTGGTCAAACCAAAGCGGACCTGTGTAGCATTACGGCAGCGGGTCTCGTATTCCATGTGCTATTATTATGTAAGCTTAATCTTAAGGCAATAAAGGGGGAGGGATGTGCAAAATAGCCCAAAGACCCACTAAAATCCCTCCGCCGGACATTGTGATAAATCACGAGCTGTGATATGTATCGAACTGGTTATACAGTTCAATAACATTTTAGTTTTTATTCTTAAGAAATCTATCATAGTTGCATCTATATAGTATTAACAGAATGTACAAACATATTATATTGTACAAATATGTTTTAAGGCCAGAACATAATCCAAAGAGTTCATGTTCAATATATGAGAGTACAAGAGTGTTCTCACTAATCATGCAATAGATCTCAAGTGTCGATCCAGTCATGAACAAGCAGATCTTCTTTGAAGTAACGCACTGCTTGCCTTCTTTCCTATATTTATATTGTATGTACACAATAACAAATTTAAAATGTTATACAGATTCTTTTTCACCTAGGGTATATAGGTTGGTGGTTCTGATATTGTCACGAATGTCCCCCTCGATAGATATCAGGCATATCATCAATGATGGAGGGGCCACTATTAAATTATTGGTTTGATTCACGGAGGGAAGTAATGAAAACCTAATATTTAGTAGGGCCTCGTAATCATTGACGATGTAGGGCCCTCCCTGCCATCTCCTTCTCATTCACTTGATTTCTTGAGTTTAATCTTGGTACGTCAGTGAAGAAAGTATGGCCGCTAGAGGGCCAGCGTTAGGAATCCACGCGCAAGAAATCCACGCATTGGAAAGCTTTAATATAACAAAAATTAAGATAATTTTTCAATTTAATTCTTTACAAAGTTTTTTTGTAGTTGAGTACCCGATCATAAGACGATTCCATAAGAGAATAGCGTTACCCATATGTAGTATAGTACTCCTGTCCTCCAGCGTGGTAGATTCAAACTAGCGACCGCGGCGTTTGATGGGAGACTATTATACTAATAGGCATATCGTCAATGATTACGGGGCACTACTAAATATTAGGTTTTCATGGCTTCCCTCCGGGAATCAAACCTATATTCTGTACCGGTGACGTTTTTAACTTTAATCTGGCTACATTCAGATGATTATATTCCGTTTAAAAAGAGCCCCCCCAATTAGCCTAACAGGCTTCGAACTATCTCCCATAACCTTTTTTACTACGACAGATCCTTCTTAAGCTGCACAAAATCGTCTAAATAGCCTACAGTATAGCTAGAATATAATTAAGACATTAATTAAGATACGGTTCCCAAGGAACACTCCTCTCTCCGATGTACTACGAAGAAGACCACTGAAGATGACACCAGTGTGATGTCGAAACGTTTGGTAATAAAGTATGGAACTGCTCGTAGCGTACTTTGTTCTTCTATTCCTGCTGAAGATATGGTTCCCAAGGAACACTCCTCTCTCCGATGTACTACGAAGAAGACCACTGAAGATGACACCAGTGTGATGTCGAAACGTTTGGTAATAAAGTATGGAACTGCTCGTAGCGTACTTTGTTCTTCTATTCCTGCTGAAGATATGGTTCCCAAGGAACACTCCTCTCTCCGATGTACTACGAAGAAGACCACTGAAGATGACACCAGTGTGATGTCGAAACGTTTGGTAATAAAGTATGGAACTGCTCGTAGCGTACTTTGTTCTTCTATTCCTGCTGAAGATACGGTTCCCAAGGAACACTCCTCTCTCCGATGTACTACGAAGAAGACCACTGAAGATGACACCAGTGTGATGTCGAAACGTTTGGTAATAAAGTATGGAACTGCTCGTAGCGTACTTTGTTCTTCTATTCCTGCTGAAGATACGGTTCCCAAGGAACACTCCTCTCTCCGATGTACTACGAAGAAGACCACTGAAGATGACACCAGTGTGATGTCGAAACGTTTGGTAATAAAGTATGGAACTGCTTGTAGCGTACTTTGTTCTTCTATTCCTGCTGAAGATACGGTTCCCAAGGAACACTCCTCTCTCCGATGTACTACGAAGAAGACCACTGAAGATGACACCAGTGTGATGTCGAAACGTTTGGTAATAAAGTATGGAACTGCTCGTAGCGTACTTTGTTCTTCTATTCCTGCTGAAGATACGGTTCCCAAGGAACACTCCTCTCTCCGATATATATATATATATATATATATATATATACTGGTATATATACAGTTTATATATGTATATATATATATATGCATATAAATTACAGTTAATTATAATATATTTTATAATAATTAGAGATTTTGTGTTTACTATTTAATTTCCTCCACTCTTCATAACATATTTCTAGTGATTCAATTAAACCCCTGCAATTTACTATGGTTATCAGATACACAATAATTATATTAAAAAGTTATTGAGATTTTTACTACTCTCATGAATTTGTCGTATATTGTATATATATATTATTATTTTTTTTTTATGCAAAAACTGTTGAAGACCTGAGCATATTTATTATGTATCAGCTTTTAGATTTTCTTTCAATACATCTAACAGTATTTCTTAAGCTAGTGTTTATTTCTTATTCAGTACGTTTCAGGTACAGTTGGCCAACTTAGTCCTAATAATAATAATAATAATAATCTTCTGGTTACTTATATAGCACCCGTATCTCCTCCTTTGAGGATTCACAAGCGCTTGGCTTTCTTTAGTCTACCAGAGACCATTACCCATCCCCCTTGCTCATGGGGAGATGGTAACCGCCGGCTGTGTCCCAGAAAAACTTTTCAATCTGAGCGGGGATTGAACGCGAGACTTTCAAGATGGGAATCAGGCACGCTATCAACTGAGCCAGCCGGACGGCTGGCTGTGGTGTGTGGAGGTGTGTGTCATTTCATCCGTAGTAGACAACATTGTTTTATGAATGAACACCTCAAACCAAAAGGCGTGTGAAAGGAGGGACACTGGGGCTTCCGACACTGGCATATAGGAGAAAGAGAGGGGATATGATAGAGACTTCTAAGATAGTGTCAGGAAAGTACGATGAGGATGTGTGTGAAGGTATCTTCTTGATGCGGGAGGGAACAAGAACGAGAGGACACTCTAAGAAAATTTACAAAGAAAGAAATAGGCTTGAGAAGGCAAAGAACTCATTTTGTGATAGAGTGGTAAATGAGTGGAACGCACTGCCCCAGTATGTAGTCGATTCCGAATCAATAAGGGAGTTTGAAAGTAATCTTGATAAAGCATGGGGAAGACAAGATTTGAAGTTTGATTATAAAACAAAAATACAGAATAGTAAAAATGTTGCGTCTGCTACCGCCGCCGCCAACACCGTGAACGACCACAGCAGTGCAAGTACTGGTACTGAGCTGGATACACAGGCCTAGTTTGCCTTTTTCCAGAGGATCTCACTGTAAGAAACTGTAAGATGATTGGTCAAAGTGAGGAATATCGTAAAGTTCATGTTTCTTTCATTTTTGCATTATAAGAGGTTATTATAATTTTCAGAAAGATGTCGAGTAATTAGGACAATTAAATACAGATGTTTCTACTTAACATCAATGCATAACTATACATAAATATATAAATAAACTTCGCAGGAAGGTTAGTGTGGTGGCGACAGGAGGGAGATAATTCAAACCAGTTCAATCGAGACGGTGCGGCGGGACTACATAACTAACAAGTGAATGATTGTGTTCAAGATGCCTGTATACTGATTACAATAATTTAGCTTAAAAAGTCTTTAGAAAGTAAAATGCTCAGTATTTTTTTATTGTACGGAATTATTACCAATAGGATTATGATCTGAACTTATGCCTGTATGAATTTATAGTTTCTGAAATATCTTAATTACCGTCTCAAGCTTTACTTTTATAAAGATTGCAAATAACCTATAACAAAAGCTCCCTGGTAAAGTATGGATATTTCCTCTGTGTATGAGAGGTCCTTCTTAACCTATGCAATGGGATGACGCCAATGGCAATTGAGCAATCCTAGCAATTGCCAGAAGATTGAAAGAAATATCTAATGGATTGTCACCCTAACTAATTCGATATACCGTACGTGTTACAGTTTTTTGTAAAGGCCCAAAAATTGCAATATCTTTACCAAACCAAAATGAGCCCCTCTCGTCCATGATTGTGGAGGTGGTGGTGGTGGTGTGGGCGAGTGCAGGGGATAAACTAGCACATTGTTGAGTGACTAGTTGCTACTTTTAGGTAATTGCAACCATTTCATTACATATTTTTATAACATTAATATACAATATAGAATTGCAGGGATTTACATTACATATATTATGTTTACCAACCAGGGAGTTTACTGCACTCCGGTACTCATTTTGGTGATAACAAGACAGGTATCAATCAAACCCATAAACAACAAGATTCATTGAATCAGACTACCAGACAACAATGTCATCGGTTTATAGTGAACAAATAAGGATAGGATCATATCATAGTATGGAACAGCATAACTTCAGATAAGAAGGAACAAAATACACTCTGCCACTTCGAGGTCAATGCAATACTTTTACTACATAGAATTTCCTAACACACGGTAAAAATAGACATTCGATTCATACTTTGTTTATCTTTATATTGATAATAGAAAAATAAGAATCCTTAAACTATTCCGTTAACTTATGACTATTAGAGGCCCTTCCTAAGCTTAATACAATACAATAAAGCAACTGGAACAATAAATAAGTGATCATCGTCTTGAGAAGGTTATTGAGAAAACCTTGTTGCCTTTAATGCTTCCAAGACCCAATTTCTTCATCTTACTACCCGTTTAGAACTCCCAGAGGACTATCCCTTACAATTCAACAATACAAATATCAATCCTTCATCTTCTCTCAATATTCTCGGTGTCTCTTTTTCTTCTGCTCTCACTTGCAAGGACCATATTACCAGTCTTGCTAAGGCAGCCTCCCAGAAGCTGGGTGTGCTCAACCGTCGCAAGGGGTTCTTTACCGCTGCACAGCTTCTTGCTCTGTACAGGGCAACAGTGCGTCCTTGTATTGAGTATTGTTCACATGTGTGGGGAGGATCCTCTCACACCATACTCCTAGACAAAGTAGAAAGGAAATCCTTTCGTATCATTAACTCCCGTCCACTCACCAACTCTCAGCAATCTCTCTCTCTTCGCCGCAGTGTTGCATCTCTCTCGCTACTATAATAATAAGTGTTCCTCAGAGCTTTCCCAGTGTATACCACCTCCACTACGCAGGGTACCGGTACGTAGTACCCGTCTTGCAACACAATCCCAACCCTACTCTGTGCAACTCTCCAACCCAAGAGTGAAACGGTATTCTCAGACTTTCTTCTATTTAACTGCTGAGCTCTGAAACTCTCTCCCAGAATAAGTCTTTCCCTCTTTCTATGACTTAAATTGCTTCAAACTTCGTTTGTCCAGGCATTTTGGCTCAAACGTCCCTTGATTTTGGCCCTGTCACGCTTTTAACTCTGGGGAAGGCACTCGATACAGGCAGTTCTGCCTTTTGTCTCCCTCACTCACATACAATTTGTTTTTGTTATAATACTATTGTTAAGAAAGATCCTTTTGAAACTAAATGTCATATGCTGGTGATGACTGGGAACACATAAATGTAGATTAGTTTGCACGAGCTTAAGATCTTAATAAACGGTTACCTATAATTAGGAAATGCATATTACTGGAGGGGCTATCCTATTATGCATTACGTAACTTTGAGCACACAAACCAAGTGATTATATTGGTACACGTTTAAGATTCCCCGTGTTAATTCTCTCTCTCTCGAATGGTATGGAAAACTCCTTGTCGCTGATGGTAGGGCGCTCAACAGACTAATATCAACAGGTCACTCCAACCACTAACATGAAGAGGTGTGGAAATTCCCGGCGCGACCGAAGCCGCTCCAAGGACCCGTGCCCCCAGGGAGGGGGCAGGGGATAGTTGTGACGGTTTGGCTCCCGAAACTGCTCCCCGCGGCCGGCATCCGGTTGTCCTCCACTGGTCGATTGATCTTGTCTCCGGCCGTGGAGGGTCGGCAGCCATCCGCGGTTGGCAGCTCCGGGAGGTGGTCCCACGGCGTAGACGCCGCCACATCAGGACCTAAGACTGCATTTCACACAACCACTTACGCCAACAACACAACCTACACTCAATGAAAGCTCTGTGGGAAAGCCCGATCGTGGCCATGGCCTTCCTCAGGGACTCGGGGCTGTTCGGCCAGGCAGCTTAGGGAACAACAACAACAACAACAACAACCACTAACATGAATTAGATCACTGTATTAAGATTTTTGTATATCATTACCTCTACCTGCTACATTAACGATTTTAAACCATAGCAGCATGTATTATTATTCAATAAGAAACCCTTTGGTAAAATAGGTAGCAAATATTCAAGTTACATATTCATATCATTCACAATACCTATTCATAATTATTAACAATACTAGCTCCCCAAACATACAATAACTCTCGCCAAATTAATAATACCTTCTTCCAACCCTAGCTCATCCCTGCTCCACCTTTACACCCCCAGGATTCCAGAGAATGGAACGGCAAAACATATCTTTGATAAACACCATCCAGTGTAGGGATGCAACTAGCGCGTTTTGTTTATGGTGATGATAATGTCAGTGTTTTATGCTTGCATTAATTATGTTTAATTTAAAAGACTTCTAAGTCTATATGCATGTTCTGTAGTATGTTACACATAATATATGAAACATAAATATCCAACACATTAAATATTTATTGGCGTCTTGGCTGCAGCCCTACAAAGGATAACTTATTTAGTTGAACTTATAAATGTTAACCCTTATACGGCTAATCAGACGACAATTATTTGATTTTGTTAATACAACTACAACATTTCCATACTCGACTTCCGAAGGACTTCTAGGAATCAAAAGATTCATAAAAATATTAGTTAAATATTTAACTGGCTAGCTAGTTCTAATATTCATGCAAGACTACATCGTCTTTCAATATTTGTTTGGACTAATTCACGCAATCATACCCTAATCAACTTCGCTCCATTGCTCAATATGTGAAGTAAAATCAACTGAGTTACTTCTACCTCTTCGTTTTCTTAAAAATAAGCAGCCTTTCTGTTGTTTTTCCATTCCTCTGTGGATATATATTTGTATATGAGAGAGAGAGAGAGAGAGAGAGAGAGAGAGAGAGAGAGAGAGAGAGAGAGAGAGAGAGAGACGCAACATGGATACCATAAAACAAATGGGAACCGGTATCATAAGTTATCTTATGTTCAATATCACCTTATAGGAATATAAAGAAAAGCTAAACAGAATAACCCCTCGACTAAATCACACTTCCTTATTAGGACTATCAATACAAATGTATAAATAACTAATTACTCTCTTACAGTCTATGTCTATATATACTGTATATATATATATATATATATATATATATATATATATATATATATATACAGTATATATATATATATATATATATATATATATATATATATATATATATATATATATATATATAAATATATATATATATATTATATATATATATATATATATATATATATATATTATATACTGTATATATATATATATATATATATATATATATATATATATATATATATATTTACCGTATATATATATATATATATATATATATATATATATATATATATATTATATACTGTATATATATATATATATATATATATATATATATATACGTATATATATACAGGGTGATTCAGTAACCCTTTTCATAAATTTAATGGCAAATTCGGGAGACAAAAATAAGACTAATTTACTGTATGACCCTTAGGGTGAGTCTTTGATATGATGGAGATATTACACCTTTCAAGTTATCGATAGATAGAAAAGAAAAAAATCTAAGGAGTGAGAATGAAAATGTCGTTGCTAACTGGCAGGGTAGCGTAACCAAGACTTGGTATCAAAATGGCTGCATACGGTAGCTGGATGCAGTTCGTTTCGCAATTTACAAAGGTACATTACTACTGTATTTGTATTATCATCATAATTATTATTAATAATCATTGTATTAGTAGTGGTAGTAGCAAGGGGAGAAGCAGGCGGCGGAGGATAAGTAAGAGGAAGAGGAGGAGGAGTAAGTGGTGGAAGAGGGGTAAGTGGAGGAGGAGGGATCTGACTGCCGACTTTGAAATTTGATACTCCGCTCGTCTTAATGAAACTTGAATCAATCTGTACATGAATCTAAAGATTGTTTCTTTGCTTACACGTGGTATGTAAATGGTTGCATATGGTAGCAGTTGTCTCAATGCTCAAAAGAACATTATCATTTTATCACCATCATCATAATTAATACTGTATTCATCGTACCTGTGGTAGTAGTAGTAGTAATAGTCTTG
The DNA here is from genome assembly GCA_037953745.1 of Lithodes maja. Taxonomy (NCBI): domain Eukaryota; kingdom Metazoa; phylum Arthropoda; class Malacostraca; order Decapoda; family Lithodidae; genus Lithodes; species Lithodes maja. The sequence continues at coordinate 2,499 of JBAKBP010002355.1, read as the reverse complement.
GTTACGCTACCCTGCCAGTTAGCAACGACATTTTCATTCTCACTCCTTAGATTTTTTTCTTTTCTATCTATCGATAACTTTAAAGGTGTAATAACTCCATCATATCAAAGACTCACCCTAAGGGTCATAGAGTAAATTAGTCTTATTTTTGTCTCCCGAATTTGCCATTAAATATATGAAAAGGGTTACTGAATCACCCTGTATATATATATATATATATATATATATATATATATATATATATATATATATATAATGTGTGTGTGTGTGCGTGTGTTTCAGTTACCACCAACGTATTACTTTGTTTCAGAAACACCTATAGTAAAAGGAGAAATAATACAGAAATACAATAAACCTCTTCTATATGATTACCACTTATTTATAGTTGCAGTTACTTCTATAGTACTGCATTCGGTTTAGGCGTTTATTATTCAGAGATTATAGGAATATAATCAAGTTCCCAATTTACCTGTTAACAATATATATAATTCAAAAGTTTTACTAACAGTAAATTTCTACTGGTTCCAAGGAAAAACAATACGGTGGCGGTGGCGGCATTGTTGGATATATTATATATCAAATTAATGTAGTGACTGTAGAGTATGCTAAGTATTCTAATGAAGGTGATGACATCGAAGTTCCCGAGTTTGTGTGTGTGTGTGTGTGTGTGTGTTTTGGGGGGCGTCATCTAAAGTTGTGTGCTACAATACAGGGTGTCCCGCGAGTTTTGTCAAATACTTCCAGAGATGAAAGATTAAGTAATTCTAAGTAAAAACTGTTATATACACATAGGCTTTTTGGGGCATTGTTTTGTAGTTATGGACCCTTAAAGTCGGCATTTTGGTGTTTTTTGTTATTGCTAACCCTGTTTTTCTTCAATAAGAAAAGCCATGCACATCACGCTAGCAGAGAAATGTTCGCCAATGCCCGACCTAATGTTGTTGTTCATATAACTGATACTGTAGAAACCTCTGTTGTTCTCTTTCAGCAAATGTGATCCGGTATGCACTAAATAATGTATTGATAATCAAGCCCTACTATTCTATATAGCACAACTACTATTCTATAGCAGACTACAGGTGATAGTAGTCTGCAAAATGCACATAAACTAATAAACACAAATATTTCTGGCCTTAAACCGTCATTATTAAACAAAAAAAAATCTGCATTAATTTGTTCAGAAGTATTAGTATATTGACACACATATCATAATATAACGATTTTAGTATGACAAACATTAGGCGCCTTTATTCAGATTTGGAAATGTCTATCATAGTAAGAAGGTTAAACCCAATAAGTCAACCCTTTTGAACCCGATGATTACTTTGTAATTCCAGGTACAACCAATATATTTTGATCAACTTTAACCCTTCAATCAGACAATTACATTTTCGTGTTGTTATTAATGCTACTGCTAAGCGTTCTTGCTAAAATTAGAAAGGACCTCTAAGGATCTAGGGTTAATTAGAATTTCAGTTAATCATTTAACTGACTGGTTGAATAAAATTGTGGGAAGATTGCTAGGATATACACACATATTTACATACTCTATTTGAAAAGATTAAGAAGGATCTCTCACATTCTGAGGAGAAATCCATTCATTACAAGGGCGCTTTTTGAGTCTCGAAGTGAAACGAAGCCCAAGCCACCTGGCACCGACACACTCACCTTTTCTGCCATGCCTATTAATTTGAGTAAGAATATAGGTTATGTATTAATATATGTACTAACTGTAAGCTTAATTTCATATCCATTAATTATCTAACATCATTCTGGAACGTCTACTAACCCTCAAGCAATTCAAATAATGGAGAAAATGGAGTTTCCCGATATTTCTCGTCACACCCAGTCACACGCTATGGGATTTGAGGGATTCATTCATAAAACTACGTTGGTTACTACGGATGCAATGCCACACACCTCCACACACCACAACATTTTTGCGCAGGACTAAGTTGGCCAACTGTACATTATCCATCTTCAGCAAATAACATATTAAAAGTTGTATTAATATTACGAATTAAAAATTATAAAAGACTTACAATGTGAATTGAAAGTATTAAAAGGCTAGGCAGGGCCTTGGTCAGGTGTGTTCCTCTCTGTTGCTCGGCTTGAACTTGGTACGTATGTTGTATGGGCTAGTGGTGTGCCCTGTGTTGTTGTTGTTGTGGCGCCCTCTGTTGCTGTTGGGTCCTCTGTAATATCTATGGCATCAGATGAGCTACAAGGACGAATGAGGTGTCCTTTTTCACTAATTCTGGCATTACAAATCCACTGGAATGGTTATTATATTGTATTGTATTGTATATTGTATTGTTATTGTATTGTATTATACTAATTATACATACTAATCTGCCACTTCACTGTCACTACATGATTCACTGTATGAATCACTATCAGAATCACTGTCCTCACTTTCGCTGCGATCATCACTGTTGTTCTCTGCCTGCGGTATATATCTAATATTAATTTTGTACTGTTTCAGATGGATCGCATGCC
>JBAKBP010002354.1:98552-180011 GCA_037953745.1 Lithodes maja | reverse complement strand
CCAGCTCCTGCTTAACTTTGTCCCTGAAAGCAAAGAGGATCTGCCGCGGGGTGTAGATGGCAAAAGGCACGGCATCGTCCTTGAGGTGGATCCGCATTGGGGGACCCTTCATAGGCTTGAGTGGAGCTGTCTGGAGATCCTCCTTGGAGACCAAAACGTCCTTGAACTCTCGAAGAAAGAACTCCTTGGCTTGTGCAGGTGATGTGGTGGCTGTGAAGGGTAGCTCCTTACACCTGTAGATATGTTTAACCTGTAGAATTGGCTTGGGGAATTCTGCTGAGATGATGGCCAATGCTTGACAGTGGCGTTTGGACAGAAGCGGCGTCTGAACACCCTCGCGGACTTGGATTGTGGCCGAACAGGAGCGTTTGCTGATGGTGAGTTGTGCATGAAACGTCCCCAAAGCAGGAGCCATTGCAGAGCTATCCGCGTTGAGCATTGTTGTCGGAGGCGGAGGTCGTAGGCCGCTGAGAGGAATCCGAAGTATGCCGAGGTGTCGTCGGACGATCACTGTGATGTCTGCACCTGTGTCAGGAAGCATGTGGAGTTTTCTAGTGGTGCCGCTGTAGGTGAGACTCACGGATGTCAGTGTGGGTGCCTGAACAGGTGATCCCACCCGTCGGCAACTTGTGGTCTTCTTTGCTGTAGACTTGTTGTGGGAGGAAGCGTTGTTGTCCTGTGTGGCGGGCGTCTTGGAAGATCTGCAGCATTTGTCGTAGTGGCCCATATGGTTGCAGCGACGACACTGGGCGGTGGCAGCAGGGCAAGCAGGAGTCCTAGGCTTATGACCACGATGGCCACAGTTAGTGCAGGTGTAGTCTTCAGCCGGGCACTTGTTCTTGTCGTGCCGGCGAGCACAACGCTGGCAGGCGGCAGCCGACGCCAAGGACTGTTGCGATGTGGAGAACTTGTCGCGTTGCTTAACTTGCTTGTTCTACTTGTACGCTGACACGGCGTTAACCTGGGACGGTGGGGCACGTATGGCTGATGTAGCGCTTCGAGTGGCCTCATAGGAACGGCAAGTGTTGACGATGTCCTGTAATGAAGGGGTGGCGTCGAGGGAAAGCAGCTTCTGTACAAGTTCTTCGTCATGTATGCCCATCAGAATGACCATCTTGAGTTGGGTCTCCTTGCAGGCTGAAGAGTTCCCTGGGCAGACGTCAATTTCTTCGGCGATGTGGCAGAGGCGGACGTAGAAGTTGTTGAATGACTCGCCCTGTTTTTGCTTGCAACTGAACAGGTCCCTGCGACGGAGAGCTTCATTGCGAGAATTCTTGATGTGCTCCTGAAGTGCATTGAGGACTGCATCAACGGTCTTGTCGGTGTCAGGGGGTATGCTTAAGGTGTGCTCCAAAAGCCGCTGTGTCTCCAGGGTTAAGCACATCCGCATCTGGATCAGTTGTTTCTCCCTCGGTAGTTTAGATAAGTCTACCATAATAGAGTAATCGTCCCACCGACGCCTCCATTCTCTGAAAACCTGGAAGGTGGCATCAGCACGAAGGGGCGGCGGGTTCTGGGTGATAGCCTTCTGTGGTGGAGGTGGAGCTGTAGGGGTGGAGGATGTTGTGGAATTGGGTGTTGTCCCCGGTGAGGTAGGTGTAGGTGCGGTGGCAGGTGGGGTAATTTGGGCCAGAGCCTGGACAAGGGCGGAGAACTTGGCATCGTCCATCTGTCTCCTGTAGTCCTCCTCCGTGCGTCGTCTTGTTTCCTCCTCCTGTCGTCGGTTTTCCTCTTCCCATCTTCTGCGGTCCTCCTCCTTTTGTCTGCGGTCCTCCTCCTGTCTTCTGCGGTCATCCTCCTGTCTCCTGGTATAGTCGTTCCGTTGTCTGCATTGCTCCATATACTGTATGAGCTGAAGGAGGTCTGCACTTGTGGTAGGTTGTAGACTTGCAGGGTGTGGTGACAGGGGTGGCATCCCCCTATAGTATAGGGGAGGTAAAGTGGGGGGGAGGTTGGAGAGGTGGAGTAAAATGAGGGGTGGTGAGAGGAGAGGTTGGAGTGGAATGAACTGACTGGTACCCCGTACCAGCAACTCCAACAGTATCTCCATCATTATCTCCACCACTATCTCCACCAGTAGCTCCACCATTATCTCCCTCCCCAGTATGGTCGTGTGGGGTGTCTCTGGGCTCCCCATGAATCTGGTCATCTCCCTCCATAATTGGTTGATAGCTGACACACTGTAGTCTTGCAGGAACCATGAAAATGTGCAGTACAACTGGAACAGTTTATTTAATAGTGAGAGAAATTATCTGTGCTAGAGTGAGTGAGTGAGTGAGTGCGGTAGGCTTGGCAACACCGTGTTGACTTGGCATCGATGTGCGTGTGTCCGTGCGCGCATGTGCCGGCACAGCTGGAAGGCACTGAGGGCCCAGTGAGGGGTAAGAGCTTCAGTGTTGCTGGAGATGTTAGAGGGGGAGGGTATGCTACTCCTCGCTCTTGTCCAGCAATGTTTCGGCGGCTATAACCCTCACAGCAAGTTGGGAATGGGCACAAATGACATGGGACATATAATAAAGGCACTGCACTACACTCTTAAGTACTTCACTGCACTCTAAAGCACTGCACAATAATATATCCAGGGCTGGAGAGGTGAGGTCTTGCAAGATGGCTGGCTGAGAATCCGGTCTTGGCTCGTATCTCCTGGCTGTATTAACACACTGCGCCATGTATGGTTGTCATGTGAAGCCACAACAACCTTGATAATCCTTTCTTGCACAAGGATGTAGAATAAAAGTCCAGAGATATGTTTATAGGTTCTTATTAGCCAGAGATATACAGAGAGCTGGGAGGCATTGCTATGCTGAGTGCCGACCGGATGTTACTGATGAAAACATGTGCAGCGGTGCCGGATATATTTGGTGCAACGCTGCCGATACTACAGAGTACGGTATATTATCATGGGATATTAAACAATGATAGTATTGCCCTGAAAGTACATGTGTGTATGTTGCAATATGATTAAGGAATGTGTACACTCTGTATATATGTTGTGTGTGCACTTAACCTATATCAACACCTCCCTCCCCCTTCAAGCTCGCAAGACGTTGTCGAGCTGACTCTTTTTCTAGGAGCCTTTCAGACCTATGTGGGGCCATGGGGGAAGTGAAGGACTCTCTTTCTGGGTCCGTGCAAGACACAGGGATCTCAGGGTTATGGGGGAGGGGTTCAACACCAGGGGAATTTACTGGGCGGAGGAAGCGACGGTTCCGCCAATATATCTTACCACTGGGGAGATGAAGCTCATAATCCCTGGACCTTCCGCAGCCCATGACGACCCCAACCTTGTCCCAGCGGTGAGAAGTCGGGTCTTGGATCCGCACTGTGGTGCCGACTCTCAACCTGGGAAGGGGGCGTGCGTGCTGGTCATAGTTTCTCTGCACCAGCGCAGTGTGGGCGGCTGCACGGCGGTCACAGTCCTCGGCCTTGGCTTGCCACTCTGCTGCAAAGGACTGGGGATGAGCAGGGACACAAGACCGTAGTGGGTGGCCATACAGGATTTGTGCCGGGGAGCGGCCTGTGAAGTTCGGGGTGTTGCGGAGCTCCAACAGTCCACGGTCAAAGTCCTCACAGTCGATGTTGCCTGAGGGAGCCGTCTTCAGTATGAGGTGTTTGACGGACTTGACAGCAGACTCGGCATGACCGTTGGATTGTGGGTAGTGTGGGGAAGAGACCAAGTGATTGACTCCCCAACGCTCCATGAAGTCGCGGAACTCACGGCTAGTAAACTGTGGGCCTCCATCTGTACGTAGGCGGAGGGATACACTAACTTCCCTGAAGTAGCGGCAGAAGATCCTGATGGTGTTTGAAGCGGTAGTATCTCCTTTGCAGGGTACGACAACGGGCCAGCCTGAGAGTCGGTCTGTTACGACGAGGAAGGATTTCCCCGCCACAGCGAAGAAGTCGGCTGAAACAGACTCGAAAGGCCTAGTTGAGTTGTCGTCGTTGATCATGGGTTCCTGCTGCTGACTAGGCTGTAAGACCTGACACGGCTCACAAGCTTGAACTGTATTGGCGATGTCCGAGTTGATGCCAGGCCAAAAGACAGCCTGTCGCGCCCTACGCTTAGTGGCCTCCACGCCTCTGTGACTATCATGCAGGCGAGCCAAGGTGCAGCGGCGGAGGGCTTCAGGAACCACAACCCTCGCTCCGTACAGGACGAGATCACCATCTGCTGACAGGTAGTCTCGGAGTTTCCAAAATGGGAGTAGAGAGTTGTGCAGGTCGTAGCGGTTGGTGGGGAAACCCGAAGTAACGCACTCACGCAGGCGGATGTACACAGGATCCGCTCTGGCTGCGTCACGGAGTTCCTGGAGAATCCTGTCTGCGTCCTGTGAAGGAGAGTTGACGTCGGCGGCGGCGGCGTTGACAGTCACGAGGGATCTGAGGTGAACTGTGGCGTCAGCACATGCTAACTCATCCTCTGGCGTCGGGTGGCTGACAGGGGCCCGTGACAACGCATCAGGGATGCAGAGCAACCTGCCAGCGCGCCAGACGGCTGTGAAGAGGTAAGGTGCGACTTTCTCCTTCAGACGTTGGAGGCGGGGATTTTCAACCGCATCAAGGGTGTAGTTGTTGAAGATGGGGATGAGGGGGCGATGGTCCGTCATGAGGGTGAAGTGTTGCAGTCCGATGAGGTAGAACTTGCACTTGGACATGGCCCAGACCACGGCTAGCATCTCCAGCTCAATGGTAGCATAACGGGACTCGGGGTCGCTTAGGAATCTCGAGCCACACTGAACTAAGCGGAGACGGTTGTTGCCATGATCCTGTAGGAGGGCGTGTCCAATACCGTTGAGGCGGGATGCATCAGTTTGTAGAATCACTGGTAGGGAAGGGTCGAATGGGGCCAGGACGAGTGGACTGAGCAGGGCAGCCTTGACCCGGCAGAAAGCCTTATCATGGTCAGCGGTCCACATAAACGACCTCTTCGGGCTCATCAGGGGGCGCAGGGGCTGAGCGGCAGTGGCGATGTCGGGGGTGAACTCCGCCAGCTGGTTCACCAAACCCATGAAGGAGCGAAGGTCGGTGATGTTGGCTGGTGTCGGGAAGTCCTTGATCGCTCCGACTTTGCCAGGGTCAGCCGAGATGCCCTCACCTGAGAGCGTGTACCCACAGAAGTTCACACTGGGTGCGGTGACCACGAACTTGTCCTTGTTGAGTGTGATCCCACTGTCGCGGCACCGTATGAGCACTTCATGGATACGCTGAAGATGTGTGTTGAAGTCCTCGTCGTAGAGCAGCACGTCGTCGACAACCTTGGCACAATTTTGCACCCATTGGAGGGCCCTATCACCGCGAAGGCAGAAGGCGTCACCTGTCGCAGCGAAACCCATTGGACCTCTACAGTGTTGGAAACGGCCATAAGGAGTGATGAAAGTTGTGAGATGCTGGTCCTCCTCCGCAAGTTCCATTTGCCAATATCCACTCAGGGCGTCTGCCGTCATGAAGAATTTCGCCTGCGGGGCCACACTGCGGATCGCTTCGAAAGGCGTCGGTGAGAGGTGGGCTGGGCGGAAAACTTGGCATTTGAGCTTGGTGAGGTCTACGGTGAGGCGAACTTTGGCGTTGGGCTTGGCGACGATGACGAGGGGGTGGCACCACTCTGAAGGTTCATCGCCGGCCGGTTTAATGATACCTTGTGCCACTAGTGAGTCCAGCTCCTGCTTAACTTTGTCCCTGAAAGCAAAGAGGATCTGCCGCGGGGTGTAGATGGCAAAAGGCACGGCATCGTCCTTGAGGTGGATCCGCATTGGGGGACCCTTCATAGGCTTGAGTGGAGCTGTCTGGAGATCCTCCTTGGAGACCAAAACGTCCTTGAACTCTCGAAGAAAGAACTCCTTGGCTTGTGCAGGTGATGTGGTGGCTGTGAAGGGTAGCTCCTTACACCTGTAGATATGTTTAACCTGTAGAATTGGCTTGGGGAATTCTGCTGAGATGATGGCCAATGCTTGACAGTGGCGTTTGGACAGAAGCGGCGTCTGAACACCCTCGCGGACTTGGATTGTGGCCGAACAGGAGCGTTTGCTGATGGTGAGTTGTGCATGAAACGTCCCCAAAGCAGGAGCCATTGCAGAGCTATCCGCGTTGAGCATTGTTGTCGGAGGCGGAGGTCGTAGGCCGCTGAGAGGAATCCGAAGTATGCCGAGGTGTCGTCGGACGATCACTGTGATGTCTGCACCTGTGTCAGGAAGCATGTGGAGTTTTCTAGTGGTGCCGCTGTAGGTGAGACTCACGGATGTCAGTGTGGGTGCCTGAACAGGTGATCCCACCCGTCGGCAACTTGTGGTCTTCTTTGCTGTAGACTTGTTGTGGGAGGAAGCGTTGTTGTCCTGTGTGGCGGGCGTCTTGGAAGATCTGCAGCATTTGTCGTAGTGGCCCATATGGTTGCAGCGACGACACTGGGCGGTGGCAGCAGGGCAAGCAGGAGTCCTAGGCTTATGACCACGATGGCCACAGTTAGTGCAGGTGTAGTCTTCAGCCGGGCACTTGTTCTTGTCGTGCCGGCGAGCACAACGCTGGCAGGCGGCAGCCGACGCCAAGGACTGTTGCGATGTGGAGAACTTGTCGCGTTGCTTAACTTGCTTGTTCTACTTGTACGCTGACACGGCGTTAACCTGGGACGGTGGGGCACGTATGGCTGATGTAGCGCTTCGAGTGGCCTCATAGGAACGGCAAGTGTTGACGATGTCCTGTAATGAAGGGGTGGCGTCGAGGGAAAGCAGCTTCTGTACAAGTTCTTCGTCATGTATGCCCATCAGAATGACCATCTTGAGTTGGGTCTCCTTGCAGGCTGAAGAGTTCCCTGGGCAGACGTCAATTTCTTCGGCGATGTGGCAGAGGCGGACGTAGAAGTTGTTGAATGACTCGCCCTGTTTTTGCTTGCAACTGAACAGGTCCCTGCGACGGAGAGCTTCATTGCGAGAATTCTTGATGTGCTCCTGAAGTGCATTGAGGACTGCATCAACGGTCTTGTCGGTGTCAGGGGGTATGCTTAAGGTGTGCTCCAAAAGCCGCTGTGTCTCCAGGGTTAAGCACATCCGCATCTGGATCAGTTGTTTCTCCCTCGGTAGTTTAGATAAGTCTACCATAATAGAGTAATCGTCCCACCGACGCCTCCATTCTCTGAAAACCTGGAAGGTGGCATCAGCACGAAGGGGCGGCGGGTTCTGGGTGATAGCCTTCTGTGGTGGAGGTGGAGCTGTAGGGGTGGAGGATGTTGTGGAATTGGGTGTTGTCCCCGGTGAGGTAGGTGTAGGTGCGGTGGCAGGTGGGGTAATTTGGGCCAGAGCCTGGACAAGGGCGGAGAACTTGGCATCGTCCATCTGTCTCCTGTAGTCCTCCTCCGTGCGTCGTCTTGTTTCCTCCTCCTGTCGTCGGTTTTCCTCTTCCCATCTTCTGCGGTCCTCCTCCTTTTGTCTGCGGTCCTCCTCCTGTCTTCTGCGGTCATCCTCCTGTCTCCTGGTATAGTCGTTCCGTTGTCTGCATTGCTCCATATACTGTATGAGCTGAAGGAGGTCTGCACTTGTGGTAGGTTGTAGACTTGCAGGGTGTGGTGACAGGGGTGGCATCCCCCTATAGTATAGGGGAGGTAAAGTGGGGGGGAGGTTGGAGAGGTGGAGTAAAATGAGGGGTGGTGAGAGGAGAGGTTGGAGTGGAATGAACTGACTTGTACCCCGTACCAGCAACTCCAACAGTATCTCCATCATTATCTCCACCACTATCTCCACCAGTAGCTCCACCATTATCTCCCTCCCCAGTATGGTCGTGTGGGGTGTCTCTGGGCTCCCCATGAATCTAGTCATCTCCCTCCATAATTGGTTGATAGCTGACACACTGTAGTCTTGCAGGAACCATGAAAATGTGCAGTACAACTGGAACAGTTTATTTAATAGTGAGAGAAATTATCTGTGCTAGAGTGAGTGAGTGAGTGAGTGCGGTAGGCTTGGCAACACCGTGTTGACTTGGCATCGATGTGCGTGTGTCCGTGCGCGCATGTGCCGGCACAGCTGGAAGGCACTGAGGGCCCAGTGAGGGGTAAGAGCTTCAGTGTTGCTGGAGATGTTAGAGGGGGAGGGTATGCTACTCCTCGCTCTTGTCCAGCAATGTTTCGGCGGCTATAACCCTCACAGCAAGTTGGGAATGGGCACAAATGACATGGGACATATAATAAAGGCACTGCACTACACTCTTAAGTACTTCACTGCACTCTAAAGCACTGCACAATAATATATCCAGGGCTGGAGAGGTGAGGTCTTGCAAGATGGCTGGCTGAGAATCCGGTCTTGGCTCGTATCTCCTGGCTGTATTAACACACTGCGCCATGTATGGTTGTCATGTGAAGCCACAACAACCTTGATAATCCTTTCTTGCACAAGGATGTAGAATAAAAGTCCAGAGATATGTTTATAGGTTCTTATTAGCCAGAGATATACAGAGAGCTGGGAGGCACTGCTATGCTGAGTGACGACCGGATGTTACTGATGAAAACATGTGCAGCGGTGCCGGATATATTTGGTGCAACGCTGCCGATACTACAGAGTACGGTATATTATCATGGGATATTAAACAATGATAGTATTGCCCTGAAAGTACATGTGTGTATGTTGCAATATGATTAAGGCATGTGTACATTCTGTATATATGTTGTGTGTGCACTTAACCTATATCAACAGATATGGTCAACAGAGGTCACCTGTAGGCCTACATGCCGTTTGATAGTTTTCTTCTAAATTAACGGTGATGAGAGAAATATTCAAAGCTGTCCATGGCGAAGGTTTGAGGGAAGGAAAACAATGTGTTCATACCCTTGCCTCAGATATTGAAAGGGTGGGAGTTGAATTGCCACCGGATGTTTGTTTTTTTGTGCAAAAATCTCAGTTTTCTTTAGGATAGATACATAAATAGATAGGGACATAGTGATTCCAAAATGATCAATATAGCCATCTATACCGTTTTTATGTTGTCGAAGCAAATAAGGGTTGTGAAAGGCCGAGTTGTCTCGCAATTAACTCGGGGCCGAGCTGTCTCGGTTTTACTGGGCCGAGCTGTCTCGCCGTGGGCCGAGCTGTCTCGTTTTTACTGGGCCGAGCTGTCTCGCCGTTGGCCGAGTTGTCCTGGCCGAGCTGTCCCGTGGGCCGAGTAGTCTAGCAACCGGGTGGGGCATCTAGCCTCGTGACCTTGACCAAGAGTCAAGTTCAGAAAATCAGTGTTCGTCACGGTAATTAATCTGTCACTCCTCCTCAGAATTATTGAAATGTCTATGTATGCGAATATTTCTTGCTCTAATATTAAACAAATAAATATGTTTTATAATTTCACCTAATATGTAATGTCACAACACATCTTAAATTGTATATATTCAAATTTATTGCCGATATGTTCTGTTGTCGATTATTCCAGTCCCTGACATACCTCATGAAAGATGGTTGAACAATTTTCGACACCCACACAGTTATTATTCACTATTATTTACAATATTATACAATACAAATGTATTTGTGAAGAGTATTTTATGCATTATTGTATTTATACAAATTTTGTTCCCAGAGAGAGCTGCTGTGGCTGGAGGGAGCAGCAAGGGTCACCCAGTGACCGCTTGACCGTATGATAATGACTGGAGTCACACTGATAGGGGCAATTTTGCTGAGTGTTTGGGCAATTTTTGACAGAATAAAGTTATATAATTACTAATTCTTGACAGAGACAAACTTTTATAAACCTTGGCATGATATAATTGATAATCCCATCAATTTACAAACGTAAATTGGTGGGATAATTCATTTTTTTTTTTTATATTGTCATTTCGATTGTAGACACGAAGTTTTGAGTGATATTTGGTATGAGCTCCTGTGGCATGGTTGGTAAGGTCGCGGACTGGAAAACTCAAAGTGTGGTAGGGTAGTGGGATCGAATCCAGGAGGGGGTTATGAGGAAGGTTTTATACTGTTTAGAAAATTTTTGATAAAAATTTTTTTTTACAAGATCATGCCATTGTATTCAAACAATATGAAATATTCATAGAATATATCATATTGTAAGAATACAATGACTTGACCTTGTTTTCTTTGTTTTTTTTATTGTTTTATTTTATTATCTTAGTAGGTTTGACAGGATTTATTGAAACATTTAATTTTGTACAATTCATTTGAGGTAAGAAAATATATACACATTACTTAGGCTATAACAAACATATATATTGATATACTAAAAAAAGAAGGCATATTACATATAAATCTTTGAAACTTATAAACTAAATAATGAAACATACACTTATATAATGTAAAAGCTATATCACAGGGACATCTTTGGAACTTATACATTATATAATATATATGTTACATTATGAGGTAGCGTGATCAATTAGGTCAGGTCAGGTAAGGTAGGGCGCGAGTCCAGGGCAGGGCAGGGCAGGGGGCGAGTCCAGGGCAGGGTACGGGGCGAGTCCAGGGCAGGGCAGGGCAGGGGGCGACACTCAGTAGTTCTTGAAGGTGTGGTAGTCCCTGAAGCAGTCACCCAAGCAGAGTGCAACTTTTCACTCCGCGCACATTGAGGTGACTCTTTTGGTGGCGTGGGGTTTTCTCACACTGGAGCTGCAGACGTGGCACTGCACCTGCCTGTGACGAGTGCCAATCAGCTCGGTGTTGGTTGGGTAGTGTCTTTCGACACCCAGCTGGATGCGGTCAGGAGCGTGATCCCCACGCCATGCCGTACGTCTGTGAGTGGTGGTTCCATACTTCTCCAGGAGTTGGTATGACACGTTATAGACGAACTCCCGGAATTTCAGCTTCTGGTTTGGGGACATCTCCCTCTTCACCAACCACAAGTTGTAGGCGTTGAGCATCGTGATGTCAACTAGGTGGAGGAAGAGCTTGTGATACCACTTCACAGTCTTCCTTAGACACTCAACGCCTGACAGCTGACAGTCAGACTTATCCACCATGCGCATGTTCTTTGTATAGTCCACTACCATGTCGGGCTTGTAGATGGTCTTCCTGGTTTTGTAGTGAATTTTACCAGAGTCCATCTGGGCACCTGTGTGGACGGTGGAAAGCAGGTGGACGTCTCGTTTGTCCTTCCACTTCAGGGCTATCACTTTCCCACACTTTTCGAGCTGCTTGTATTTCTGCCCCTTTCGTTGCCTTCTTCGGACATGCCTCTCGCGGTGTTCCTGGGCCAGGTCGTCTTCAGAAGGTGTGTCACTGGAGGAGGCATCTGTAAGAGGAATGACATTACCGGTGAACTTAGGCATAAACTTTCTTGTCTTTTTGACAGTCCCACATGACCCCGTTTGGTTGTCATGAAGAAACTGGCAGAGAGCAGGAGAAGTATTCCAGTTGTCAGTGTAGATGATGTGGCCTTTGCCCAGGTAAGGTGCCAACATTTTCCTGACGATGGCACCTGACATGCCCATGGGGTCATTGGCAGCGGCTTTCGGTATGTCAATGTCAGTGCCTGTATACACGATCATGTCAAGCACTATTCCAGTTTCACAGTCACACAAAACGAAGAGCTTGATTCCGAACCTATGCCTTTTCAAGGGGATATACTGCTTGAAAACAAGACGTCCTTTGAAGAGCACGAGCGACTCATCAATCACCAAATTGAGGAAGGGGTAAAAGTATTTCCTATACCTCTCCAACAACATGGTGAACACATCCCGAACTTTCCATATCCTGTCAATCCTGTTAGGATTGTAGTTGTCTGCAAAGTGCATAAATCTTAGCAGCAACAAAAATCTGTCACGAGTCATTAACTTATTGAAAGTTGGGGTGGCGATGAGAGGGTCGTGCTTCCAATAGTGTTGCAACACATGCTTCTTGCACAGAGGCATGAGGAACAACAAGGCAAAGAACGTCATGAATTCTTCCACAGTCGTATCCACCCAGCCTCGTATTCTCGCTTTTGGAGAAATGACGTCCAATCTGCCAAACACCCACCTGTAGTAGGCGTTTGTTTGGGCAACGATGTAAGTCATTACCTCCATATCGAAAAAAGCGAGGAAGAAGTCGCTTTCGTTCGCTTGCTCGTCACAGGGCCAGTCGTCAGTTGTACCTGACGTCCCAGGATTGAACTGGGGCACGTCAGGTACAAAATTGACCCCGTCAGACCAATCGAACGAAGGTAGGCCAGGGATCGGAATGTCGTCTGCGTCTGCTTCATCGTCTGAAATATCGCTTCCATGGTCGCGATACAGCACAGCATCATCATCACCCTCCTCTTCACTTGACAGACGCCCTTCCTCATTCTCGTCACCGACGTCGGACTCACTCCCACTGTCCACTCCCAAATCTCCCCACCCTTGGTCCCGTGCTAGGGCTTCGTCGTCGAAACCCGGGCTGCCAATGCCCTGCGAATCACCATCAAACAGCAGGGCGGCATACTTTGATGGTGTCAGAGTTTTCCGGGTCACTCTAGCACGTGCGGGAGTCTTATGGAAAGGGACAGAAGGGCCGGCAGGGGCGGCAGTGGTGCGTGGTCTTGTGGCCCTGGAGGCAGGCAAGATGATGGTGGTGCCTGTCGCCCTTTTCCCTGTTCCTTGGGCAGGGGCGGCAGGGGCAGCAGGGGCGGCAGGGCCGGCAGGGACAGCAGGACCGGCAGGGCCAGCAGTCGCTTTCCCTCTCCCTTTCCCCTTCCCCTTCCCCTTCCCTTTTCCTTGGGCAGGGGCAGCAGGGGCGGCAGGGGCAGCAGGGACGGCTGGTGGTGGTGGTGGTGGTAGGGTCACTGTGGCTGGCGTACGGGTTCTCTTCCCTACGCCCGTGCCTTTCATTTTTCCTGCCCCCGCAGGTTCTGCAGCCCTAGGGCGACCTCCGGCGTCGCTGGTACTGGTGGCAGGGGTGGCAGTGGTGGTGGTAGTGGTTGTTGCAGTGGCCTGGGTCGTGGTGGCAGTGTCACGAAAGACCAATGACCTCTGTGCCATTGCCCTGCTTGCACGTGTTTTCCGTGCTTTGGGTGCTGGTGTTTCGTCCTACGAGCTGTAGGGCATGTCGTACTGGTAGCTAGGGTCTTTAGCAGCCA
Organism: Lithodes maja; assembly: GCA_037953745.1. NCBI lineage: Eukaryota > Metazoa > Arthropoda > Malacostraca > Decapoda > Lithodidae > Lithodes > Lithodes maja. The sequence goes on along the minus strand of JBAKBP010002354.1, from coordinate 166,994 downwards.
CCCTCTGCCTTCCACGGCGGCTGACACCACCAGAAGGAGGGCTGGTTGTGTCATCAGGGAGCGAGCGTGAGGGACATGTGGGCTCCATGACTAGTGCTTGGTTACTGGCGCGGTGGTGCTTGCACGAGTGCGGGGCGAGCGTGTGGCGGGGTGGTGTCGAGAGTTGACATGTAGTACTATACCCACACCAATTTTCAGCCGCCTGGCTATAAACGCGCGGTTTTGGTACGCGTTCAAAAGCTCTGCTCTTAAGAGTCTTCCCGCAGTCCGCCGGGGGAACTCTTAAGAGTCTCCCCGCAGCTCCCGGGTTAATCAAACGCTACCGGGGGATGAGCAATAGGTGGTGGTATATGAGTCTGGAAATTATAGAATCATGTGGACTGTGGGGAAGATGAGGTTAGCTGTAGGTGTGTGCTTGACTGTGGATAAAAGTAGAGAAAAACATAGTGTATTATTACTCGTCAATACGATGGGTTATGGACACTATTAGTTGACACGATTTCTTGCTGATCTAGTTGTCCCTGGGAACTGCGTTTTCTATGAAATATATACCAAAGAAAGCGGCAGTTCGTAGGGGTAGCTTCGTTATTGTTTCGTGATAGATATGCGTCGAGACAATGGTAAAAGAGGGTTATCTATACCATCTCTGGTTGGGGTAAGAATTAGAGTTACTGCATGGTTGCTAACATCTTCAGTCATTATCTCTGTCTAGGTCTTACAGGAATAATGGTTATATATACAATGGTGTACCCGTGGGTATCATCGTGTACTTAATCTAGGGGGGGGGGAGGGGTTCTTACATAAGATTCCCTGGTTTGATGAACATGGAGTAGAATTGGGCAATACAGGAACAATGGAATTTCCTATACCATCTCGTCTGTGCAGGAATATAGTTACTGATTGCTCGCGGCATCTTCAGTCGTGAGATCTGGCAAGATAGGGCAGGCGTAATGGTTGCAAGATGGTGTACCCGTGGGTATTATAGTTTCTTATCAATTATGACATGGGGGTTAACATATTACTTCTCGGATGGAAGAACATGCATAGATTTATGGGGGCGGTTTGTCTTCAGAAACTTAGTCTGACAAGACAAGGTATTTTAGGGTATGTTGATATTGATATCTTAACTTAGGGACAGGGCATGGGTGTATTAAATCAAGGTGTATTCATGTTCATCATCATGTAGGTAGAGTCTGGCGGGTAAGAGGTGTAGGACACGAGGGGTAGTGTATACGCGAGGTGGGGGAAGGGTCAGTGGTTAGAAGCGATAGGCAGGTGTGGTTTGGAGCTGCTTAGCCCTGCGGGCTTCGGCCTGTCTGAACTGGTTGGCTTGGTGCCTTCTCTCCTTCTTTCTTCTCTCACGCTGATCTATGGGGCGTCTGCTCTCACCTGGTCCTTTCGTTCTGTGGGCCTTTCCTTCGGGTGTTTCTGTTCCCGTTTCTTTGTTGTTCTCGCTCGTGGCTTCCGTGGTGGGCTTCTCGTTCTGGGGCATTTTAGTAACCACTATTAAACATCCAGTTAAAACTAGAATTTGTATGATCAAGGAAAAGAAGTACCTGTAGCCTAGTACACCTGCTAGGTCACTTGCCTGACCTTTGCTGAGTGAGGACCTGTCCCTAGTGACTCCCAGTGAATTATCTTTGCCCATAGTGTGGTGATAGTATTAACGCTTTCTTAAAATGGCTGGTGTTGACGAGATTGCTACCTCCTCTCATATTCTCCAGCTTTGTCTTGCTTTGCAAGAAAGGCTGGAGAATGTGGAGAGAGAGGTGCAGTCTCTCAAAGACGAGAATTTGGCCTTAAAGCTGACTTTGGCTGACAAGAAAAGTGAGGATAGTGCAACTGCTGTTAGGGATCGTGATGCTCCCTGGACAGTTGTTCCAACAAGTGCAACAACCTGCAAATTTCTACGGCGGCCAGTTGCCCTCAGCAACAAGTTCATCACCTTGGATGACGAATGTGATGGTGAGGTTGCGAGTGCTTCCTTCGGCGAGGAAACCAGGAGAAAGGTAAGTAAGTTGCCTCCAAACACAGGGAATGCTGTGACTGCTGCCCCCCCCCCAGGAGTACCTTCAACTGCTGCCCCAGGAGTTCCTGCCGCTGCCGCAGCTGCTACCAAGTCATCGACAAGGAGAGGCAAGTCCTTCTCAATTGTTGGGGACTCCATGGTCAGACACTTAGCTAGGTCCACCTGTACTGATATTAGGAAGCTTGTCTGTCTGCCTGGTGCCGGGGTTGGGAAGGTGTTAGAGGAAATTGATTACATCATGAAAGATATTGGAGATAGCCCCATTATCTGTCTCAGTACAGGGAGCAATGATGTTGGTAAAGGTAGGACGGAAGTACTGCTTCGGCAGTACAGGGAGGTGTTAGATAAAGTTAGGAGGAAGGAGGCATACCTGTAGTACACAGTATCTTGCCACAGAGAGGGGTCAGCAAGGAATGGTCATCTAGGGCAATTGGTATCAATTGTCGGCTGGAAAAATACTGTAATGCAAATGCAATACCATTCCTTGATAACTGGACCCATTTCTATGGTAAAAATCAGTTGTACGCACAGGACCACAGGATGGGGTTCATCTTTCTCGGCTAGGGGTGGCAAATTTAGCTAGGTCAATAGATAGGATTGTCGCGGGGTTTCGCTGAAAATAAAGCCTGAGAATATGAGTAAGAATAATTGTCTAGATAGGGTAAATTGCCGTACTGGTACATCAGATAGGAATAGAAAATATCAGTCACAGGATTTTAATTGTACTGCTAGTAGAAATATTGAAGGTGTAACAGAAGATGGGAATTCAGTTAGAAATAAAGGTAAATCCGATACCAGTAAAATAAATTCATTGCGATTATATTATACAAACTGTAGGAGTTTATGTAACAAAATGGATGAACTTAGAGCACTTGTTAGCAACGAAAATATAGACATTATAGCACTGACTGAAACATGGATTAATACAGAATCAAGATTTTTTTTAGCAGAATTCCATATACCAGGATATAGTTTGTTTAAACGCGACCGAACAAGTAGGAGGGGCGGCGGAATAGCAGTGTTTGTCAGGAGTTCTTTAAAAAGCTGTAAAATCAGGTATTAGACTAAATACTGATAACGAAAGTGTTTGGGTTGAGGTTAGCGAAGGTAGTGAGACCATAATTATTGGAGTTATTTATAGACCACCAAATATGAGTAGAAACGAAGGTACAGCTTTATGGCAGGAAGTGAAAATAGCATCAAGGTTTAGCAATGTGTGTATTATGGGGGATTTTAATTATCCGAATATTGATTGGCAGCATCAAATCGGCGACTCAGATTCAAAAGAGTTTATTGAGGCGGTACAGGATAGTTTTTTATTTCAATTCATAGACTCGCCTACTAGAGGTAATAATATCCTCGATTTAGTTCTCAGTAATAATGAACAAATGATAAATAATGTAGAGATAGGAGACCAACTAGGAAATAGTGATCATAAATCAATTTATTTTAACATACAATGGACAGGAAAGGCTAAAGAGAATACGACACTTATCCCAGATTTCAGAAAAGCCAATTATGGTGGATTAAGAAGAGCCTTAAGAGTCGATCATATGGTTAAACTATTAAGTGGACCCAGGTGCGCTAATGAACATACTCTCTCTCAGATACCTGTCTTAACTCAGGATAATTTGACAGCTACATATAATCATTTTATTTCTTCACTCCACAATGCGCAAAATAAATATATCCCCAAAATTTTTGTTTAGATCAACACAGAACCAACCCAAATGGATGAATAATAGACTATTAGACCTTCTAGGAAAAAAGAGAGGAATATATCGAAAAATTAAGAAAGGCGAAATTCACCTACTTGCTTACTATCAGAATCTATCAAGAGAGGTTAAAAAAGGTATAAGGACAGACAAAAGAAATTATGAAATCAGGATAGCCAATGACTCAAAAAATAACCCTAAGGCTTTTTACCAGCTATATAAATCTAAAGTTAGAGATAGAATAGGCCCCCTTAAAACTTCGATAGGAGAAATGACAGAAAATTATTTAGAAATGTGCAGTACATTAAATAGTCAGTTTCTATCCGTTTTCACTAATGAAAATTTGGCACAGATTACAGAAGTCCGTAAGGTATATAGCGATAGTATAGAAAATAGGTTAAGTACGGTTACTATAAGTAGAAATGATGTGCTTAAGGAAATTGACAGACTGAAACCTCAGAAATCGCCTGGTCCCGATGAGGTATATGCCAGAGTATTAAAAGAATGTAGAGATGAGTTAAGTTACCCATTAACATTTTTTTTTAACAATTCATTAAAAACAGGTATAGTTCCAGAAGCTTGGAAGCTTGCAAATGTAGTTCCGATTTTCAAAAAAGGTGATAAATCAATAGCATCCAATTACCGTCCCATTAGTCTCACTTCAATCATAGGAAAGCAACTAGAGTCAATTATTGCTAGGAAAATGAGAAACCACTTAGAAACATTTAACTTAATCAATTCTTCTCAGCATGGATTCACTCAGGGACGTTCTTGCCTTACTAATTTGCTTAGTTTTTTCTCAGGGGTATATGAAGCAGTAGATAATGACAAGGCATACGATATTATATATTTAGATTTCAGTAAAGCGTTCGACAGAGTCCCTCATGAGAGATTGATGAGAAAGGTTGAGGCACATGGAATAGGTGGGGCGTTGTTGGGATGGATTAGGTCATGGCTAATTGGTAGGAAACAGAGAGTCAGCATAAATGGTACCAAGTCAGAGTGGGGAGCAGTCAAAAGTGGTGTCCCCCAGGGATCGGTATTAGGTCCCCTGTTGTTTCTTATATACATAAATGACCTAGATTTAGGTATAACTAGTAGGATAAGTAAATTCGCAGACGATACTAAAATGGGGAGATCAATTGGTTCAGATAGCGATATAGAGTGCCTCCAAAGGGATCTAGATACCTTACATGGAATGGTCAGTAAATTGGCAGATGAAGTTTAACACTAGATTAGCGGGCTAGCGGTTTATTTATATGTACCGCCAGCGGGGTGTTTTTAGCCAAAATAGGGCTGTTTACGTGATCATTTTCATGCCTAAATAAGACCCAGAACGTAAAACAAGTATCTATCCCTGAAAGGGCATAAACAGAGCTTTCCAATGACACCATAACGATCCTTTTATGATGGCTAGTTTTCTTGCAACAACCGCGCAACGCGAGTGCAAAAAGCATGTAATTCGGCACTTTCCCCATACAATTCCGTATGTAGCGAGTGAGAGAGGGAGGGAGGAGGTGGGATTCGTGTCAGTAGGTTCGCTGCGGTGGTCTGGAGCAGTCATACGCTCGCTACTCTCCTGCCACCACTTGTCTCTCTCTCTCAGCAACATTACGTGCTGAAATTGCCACACGACCTATGTCGAGCACCGCCAGATAGTCCAGATTTATTATACTCGACTTATGTTGCGCGCCGCTAGTTATGGGTTAACATTGACAAATGCAAGGTATTAAAGATAGGGAAGATGCAAACAAATGTTAAATATAAACTAGCTAATTTAGAATTAGAAAATTCAGACTGCGAGAAAGATCTAGGTGTGTTTGTTAGCAATGATTTGAAGCCTAGAAAACAGTGTATAGGCGTTCGTAATAAGGCAAACAGGATTCTCGGGTTCATCTCTAGGAGTGTGAGTAACAGAACTGCTGATGTTATCTTAAAACTTTACTTGTCATTAGTGAGACCCATATGGATTATGCTGTCCAATTTTGGTGTCCTTATTACAGAATGGACATAGATTCATTGGAGAGAGTACAGCGTAGAATGACAAAAATTATCCATAATATTAGAAATCTTCCGTATGAAGAAAAGTTGAAGAAATTAGGTTTACATTCGTTAGAGAGACGCAGAGTTAGAGGGGATATGATAGAGGTGTTCAAGTGGGTTAGTGGGATTAACAAAGGGACATGACAAATGTACTAAAGCTCAGTGATAGCGAAAGAACTCGTACCAATGGTTTCAAATTAGATAAATTTTGTTTCAGAAAAGATATGGGCAAATATTGGTTTGGTAACAGAGTTGTAGATGGGTGGAATGGACTACCAAGTGCTATAGTGGGATCTAAAACTGTAGGGAGCTTTAAGATAAAATTGGATAAGCATATGGACGCGAAGGGTTGGGTGTGAAGGGGGATCAGCCGGGTTGGGCCAATCAGCGCTCTGCAGACCCCCATAATCCTGCGTTAATCTCTAACCGTTTTGGTAAGATGATCCTCAGGGTATTAGAGTGTTGAGCCTATAATTGGGCTTTGTAATTGATTTGGGGTTGTGTGGGACAGGGATCTGCCTTGCTTAGGCCAATCGGCTTTCTGCAGACTCCCATTTTCTTATGTTATGTTTTATGTATGGAGTGGGAGGAGTAAATATTGTAATTAAGGGACCAAGGCGGTCCTCTAATTACAGATTATACTCCTCCCACTCACTAATACTCTAATTTGTGTTACTGCTTCACCTATTGTATATTATTATTATTATTAGTATTATATATATACTATAATATATATATATATATATATATATATATATATATATATATATATATATATATATATATATATATATAACTGTCTTCGTGGTGCAATGCATAAGTGTGTTGATTTTCGATGTGAGCATCCTAGGTTCGAATCCCCGGACTGCCACATGTGTTTGTTAATTTCATTAATCGAGTTTAGGAGTAAAGTTGGTTGGTGGAGAGAACATAACAATATATATATACATATATATATACTGTATATATATATATATATATATATATATATATATATATATATATATATATATATATATATATATATATATACCGGTATATATATATATAATATAATATAATATAAATAAGGGTGATATAGATGAGGTATTAAAGCTAAAGAACGGCGACATAACCCGCTCAAATGGTTTCAAGTTAGATAAGTTTAGATTTAGTGTGTGTGCATATCGCTAGAAAGACGAAGATGAGATAATATGATAGGTGTTTAAGTGGATGAAAGGTATCAATAAGGGAGAGATATTAAAGCTTAATAACGGCGAGGTAACCCGTTCAAATGGCTTCAAATCAGGTAAGTTCCGCTTTATAAAATATCTAGGTAAGCACTGGTTTGGGAACAGAGGTGTAGAAGTGTGGAATAGATTGCCTAGTGCAATGATTAGCTCAGAAACGGTAGACAATTTCAAGTGCAAACTGGATAGACACATGAAAGATATGGGTTGGGTGTGAACGGGATATGCCTCTTGTGGGCCGGTCGGCCTTATGCAGATTTCCAGTTTCGTGTGTTTTAATATACAATCAATCAACATAAACTTCATAACAATTATATATAGTTATAACACAAGAGTATTGGTATTTTCTATAAGAAACAAAATTCTTAGAATTATAAGAAAAATTCACCATGTCGCTAGCCTACGATTGATACTATCTTAATCTCAAAATTGCGTAACGTATGTTGTTTCCACAACACACTAAACACAATATATTGCTTACCATTATGAAGACAGAGTGACGGTACAGCTTCTTTCTTCAGGAGTCTCTTGTTCTTTGGACTTCCAATACCAAGTAAACGACTTTTCATATAATCAACTAAGTCATCTTTGGTAAAGTGGACAGAACAAACAATAGCATGCTCTGGATTCACGACATCAGCTCGGCGACACAAGTTTATCCATATTTTCCTGTACTGTTCATCTCTTGGAAATCGATAATATCTAATGTTTGTACCTGCTGTCTTAGGTGTGCTGTGTATGTGGATCCTGGGTGTGACAGATCTGCCTTGTGTGGGCCGATCGGCTTCTTGTAGACTCCCATTTTCTTATGTTCTTATGTCCCATCCCCCCCCCCCCCCCCATCCCCACCTGGGGTCATCAATGGAGATTCACACCTATATGACAAACTAATAATTATTCACACCTTCGTGAAAAACTTATAATTGTTCACACCTTTATGAAAATCTTATGATTATATCGGTTAATGAAACTTGAGGGTGGGTTTACCGTAGTCATTTGTCATTGGCCATCTGTAAATTGTAGATATTTACCAGTGAAATACAGTACAACAAAAATAATAAATAATAATAATAATAATAATAATAATAATAATAATGTAATAATAATAACAATAATGATGATAATAAGAATAACAATAATAATAATAATGACGACAGCAAGAGAAGTTATATTCCACCATATTATATTTATCTCGACAATGTAGGCTACTTATATTTTTACATTCTAGCTAACACTTTAACTTCATTGTTGATCATCCGTATAACTTGTTTTGTGACATAATTTAAAAGAGGATTTCTACAGGTCATTAATTTGGTAACAGCGTTGTGGATATGTGGAATAGGCTACCGAGTGCCATTGTGGGATTACGAACGATATAAAGCTTTAAGTTAAAATTATATAGGCATAATGGCCGAAATGGGTTAGGTGTGAAAGGGATCTGCCGTGTGTGGGCCAATCGGCTTTCTGCAGACTCATGTTTTCTTATGTTCTCTCCATTTCTGATATCTAATAGTCCATAGAGAATTGCACAAATCTCTGCTAGAGTTGAAGAAACGTTATCAGATATTCTATATCAATACTCGCTCTATTACTTCATTATTAACCTTGTCTATTACCAAGACACCAACCTTGTTCTTCCATTTCTGCAATTGAGCCATCATAATGCACGTGACGTGGGCTGCATCATCCTCATACAAATGACTAATGATTTTAAGTCCTAGTTTCGTACATACCTCCAGGGTGGAGGTTGAGATACATTTTGAGGGAATACACAAGAATATGATAAATAATGCATACTTACATTCTCAATCAGTCCTTATAAGTAGCTTATCTTCTTGCCTTGTTTCCGGATGGTTCGGAACCTCTTTCTGTATTTATCTGGTTGGGTGTGAATGGGATCTGCCTCGTGTGGGATGGTCGGTTCTATGCAGATTTCCTAGTTCTTATTTGTTTATGTTTATCCGTATTTTTCTATATCTAGCTTCATCTATCTGTCTATCTATATATGTTTATCTCTTTAACTATCTAAACTGTAAACATATTATCTATATATACCTTTACAAATGTGAAATGACACATTGACATACTGCGATATAATGGAGCCGATAAAGCTTCCACACTAATGAATGAATTATTCAGTGCTGCAGTGTCTTCATATGCTTCCTTTCATTTAATTTACACTATCTTTGGCTCAGTGAATTCATCTTATTAGAAATATCCCTCACAGTCAAGATATTAAAAACAATTATCTCTCATATTTATGATATCCTTTAAGACCCAACTCAACCTCACCAAAACGGTCAGAGATCAATACAAGATTACGGGGTCTGCAGAGCGCCGATTGGCCCATACCCGGCAGATCCCCTTCATACCCAACCCTTAAGAACATAAGAACATAAGAAAATGGGAGTCTGCAGAAAGCCGATTGGCCTAAGCAAGGCAGATCCCTGTCCCACACAACCCCTTCTCGTCTATATGCCTATATAGATTTGCCTATATAATTTTGTCTTGAAACTCCCTACCAATATTTGCCTATATTTTTTTCTAAAACTAAATATATATAATGTGAAACAATTGTTTCGAGTTCTTTCGCTATCACTGAGCTTCAGTACATCTTCCATGCCTCCTTAATGTATCCCACTAACCCACTTGAGCACCTCTATCTTATACATATACCCCATAAATCTGCGTCTCTCTAACGAATGTAAGCCTAATTTGTTCAACCTTTCATATGTAAAAATTAATATATAATGGATAATTTTTGTCATTCTTCGTTTACATTCTCCAGGGATTCTATGTCAATTCTAAGGATACCAAAATTGAACAGAATTAGCCATATGTGGCCTCACTAATGCTCGATAAAGTTTCAAGATTACGTCTGCTGTTCTATTACTCACATTTCGAGATATATATCCAAGAACACGTTGTGCCTTATTTCGAACACTAACTTATGCACTGACTTAGTTTCAGATCACAGTTTACGATGTCTTCCAAATCGTTTCATTTGTCTGAGTTACATATATCAAAGTTATCCTACAGTATATATATTATGTATTTTTTATTAATTTCCTAAATTTTACTACACTGCACTTATCTTCATTGAAATCAACACTAACAATAGAAAAAGTTGTGTCTATAATTAGGCCTTGTAATTAGGGTTGGGTGTGACAGGGATCTTTTTTTCTTTTTTTTTTTTTAAGAGACAATGAACGGAGGAAGGAAAAACACAGATAAAACAAAAAGGTCCATGTGCCTAAAGGCATCCTCCATTCATAAAATTTTTGTAACAACTGGATTTAAACATTTGTAGATTGTAAGTTTGTGGAAAGCAATTCGAGGGAAGTGAATTCCAAAGAGTAGTAGCTCTGGGGATAAATTAATTCTGATAAGCAGAAGTTCTGCATTGTGGAGGAGAAAGTGTAAATTCATGGGCGCTCTCAGCTGCCCTAGTTCTACGGGGAAAGATGTGGAGAGGCGGCACAATTGAAGCAAGTTCCTCGGAACAATTGCTGTGAAAATATCTGTAGAATAATGCAAGGGATGCAACGTTTCTTCGTATGGATAATGTAGGAAGGTCCTGTGTGATTGCAGGGTTATTGATTAATCTAATAGCTTTATTTTGAATTTTGTCCAACTGCCTCAATGCAACCACTCCACTTCCACCCCACAGAGGTGAACAGTAATCCATCTGAGAACGCACATGACTTTTATATATCACGGCCAACTGCTCGTCAGTGAAGAATTCTCGAACTCTGTACAGGAGTCCCAGTTTTTTAGAGGCATTCTTAGCAATGCTTCTAACATAATGTGTCCAGCTCAAGTTAGTAGTTAATGTTACACCGAGAATGTCAATACTAGGGGAAGTGGGAATATTTACATCATTAAAAAATATATGGGAGTCAGCGAGATTCTGTCGGTTAGAAAATTGAATGTACTTGGTTTTCTGTGCATTAAAGGAAACTAGATTATTTTGTCCCCAGCCATTAATTCTAGAAAGGTCCTGGTTCAGAGAAATTGCAGTGTTTATTTTTGAATTTATAAGATCGGGTTGGGTGAAAGAATTGGTAAATGTGAAGGAACTGTGGAGTGTTGAGTCATCTGCGTAGGAATGTATTGGATTATGAGTGGTAGATATGAGATCATTGATATGAATGAGGAACAGAATTGGGGCCAAAACTGATCCCTGGGGAACACCAGCATTTATTGAGTGAAATTGAGAATAAAGGCCATCTACCATTACACGTATTTTTATGTTATGAAGATAAGAAGAAATTAGTGGAACTAATGATGCAAGGCCGTAGTGTGACATCTTCGACAATAAGGATTGATGCCAGACTCTATCAAATGCCTTTGATATATCCAGTGCTATTGTATGTGTTTCACCATGTTGGTCTGTAGCTTGGTTGATTTGATGCGTTAGAAGGCAAAGCATGTCTGCAGTTGATCGACATCGTCTAAAACCATATTGCCTATCACTGATTAATTTATTATTCTCAAGATGCTTAATTATGTGATTATTTAATATAATTTCAAAGCCTTTACCAAGAGTGGAAGTTATAGCTATTGGTCTGTAGTTTGATGGATCTGAAGAGGCACCTTTTTTAGGAACTGGATGGATGTTTGCTTCTTTCCAGGGTACTGGGAAGCATGAGGTATGAGTACACAGACGGAAAAAATTTGCCAATACAGGAGCGAGCACCAAGGAGCAATTCTTAAGTACTATTGGAGGAATTTCATCTGGACCAGGAGCCTTATCTACCGAGAGATTCTGCAAAATAGTTTTGACATGTCTGGTGTGGATCTTAAGTGAGGGAATTTCAGGCGAATTAAAATTAAGTACAGGGACATCTTGATTTATTTCATCTAAGGTTGAGTTGGTGGAGAAAATATCCGCAAGAAGGTTAGCTTTACCTCGTGGGTCACTTACAAGATTGCCAGTCGGAGATTTTAATGGTGGAATGGATGAAGCAGTAGTGAAGTTGGATTTAAATGAGTTAAGAGTAGACCAAAATATTTGTTTATCATTTGGATTATTTAGAAGTTTATTTGCCTGCTTGTGGAGAAAGTTTGATTTAGTTAGGTTTAATACAGTTTTGGCATGATTTCTGATGTTTCTAAAGTAATTAAAGGCTTCATGTGTTTTTGATCTTGTGTATGCATTGTAGGCTATTGCTTTTTGTTCAGTTACTCTAGCACAATTATGGTCAAACCATTTAGGTGAATTAGATCTTTTACTGTACTTTTGATGAGGAATAAAAGTTTCCATTCCAATTTTTACAATGCCTTGTATGGGCCGATCGGCTTTCTGCAGATTCCCATTTTCTTATAAGAACATAAGAAAATGGGAGTCTGCAAAAAGCCGATCGGCCCACACAAGGCAGATCCCTGTCACACCCAACCCCAATTACATAACAACATAAAGTCATAAGATCGCGGGAAACTGCATATAAGAACATATGAACATAAGAAATTGGGAGTCTGCAAAAAGCCGATCGGTCCACACAAGGCAGATCCCTGTCACACCCAACCCCAATTACATAACAACATAAGGTCATAAGATCGCGGGAAACTGCATATGGCCATGTGGCCCACATGAAGCAGCTCCCATTCACACCCAGCCCATATCACCCATATGGGAATCCAACTTATGCTTAAAGCTTTCAACTGTTTCTGAGCTAATTACTGTTCTGGGCAGTGCATTCCACATGTTAACAACTCTATTTCCAAACCAGTGCTTTCCTATATCTTTCCTAAATCCAAACTTATCTAACTTGAAACCATTTGAGCGGGTTATGTCGCCGTTCTTTAGCTTTAAAAGGAGGAGTGAATAACTTCTGGCTTCGCCCAAGCCGCCAGGAGGTTGTGGATTAAGGTTGGAATTGTCCTCAGTGTTTCCGCCGGTGAAAGAGGAAAACACCTGTTTCCTTCCAAGATCATTCTTTTGACCTTCAGGCGACCTAACGGTACCGTCAGTTGTATCCAGTTGAGTGAGCCTACCAGAGATTCCCAGATCTTTCTCGTTGTCGTCTGGGAGTGCAGAAATCGGAAGAGTTTCCTGCGAAATCTCTGACGATTGTCTACACTCTGACTCAGAGTCAGTAACTCGGTATCCCAGATAAAGCCCACCCATTGGATTTGTTTGGTGGGCATGAGAGATGACTTTGCTAAGTTTACCCTGAACCCTAAGGCTTCCACATGGTCTAATACTAGTTGAACATGGTGAAGGCACATTATCCTGGATTGGGCTACCACTAGCCAATCGTCTAGGTACCATAAAATCATGATTCCCTGTTTGAGCAATGGTAGCAATGCCTGTTGGACTAATTTTGTGAAAACTCTGGGTGCTAGATTTAACCCAAAGGGCATTCTTTGGAAGACAAACGTTTGATTCCCATTGCGCAAGGCTAGGAACCTCTGAGAACGTTTGTTGATGGGGACATGCCAATAGGCGTCTTTTAGATCTATTGAGCCCATCCAGCCCTGCGGCGGGAGTGACAACCTGATCTGATTCACTGTCAGCATCCTGAATGACTGATTGTGAATGTGGGTGTTGAGATATGAGAGGTCGATCTCCGGCCTCATCTGAACACTGTCCCTTTTTGGCACCAAAAACAACCGGGATATGAACACTGGCATTGACGTAGGACTGGGGATTATGATCTGCTTTTGTGCCATCTCTTTGATAATGGATCCCACCTCTAATGAAACTCGATTGAATTCTGTGGGGACACGTAAACGGGGTCGCCGGGACCACCGCCACGAGAGACCTTTGCGGACCACTGTCCTTGCCCATGTTCGCCGGGGCCATGCTCGGAAATGATCTCGGAAGTTGCCAGTCATGTGACTGGTCTTGTCCGACAGAGCTTCTCTCGGATCCGTCTCGCCTTGCCTTGGCACTGGGAGTGAGAGAGCCCTGTGGTGTGTCTCAGTTATTGGAGGATGAATGTGACTCTGACTTTGGTTTGGGGGGTTGAGAGGTCTTGCTACCATTGTTGCTGGGTTTACCCCTGTATTGGCCCCGAAAGCCCCTCCCTCTACCCCTGAAGTTACCGCGCCCTCTAGGTGCTCCGGAATGCGCAGGGGTTGTGAAAGTCTTGGCTGACTGCTTGAACTGTGACGACTGACCACAAAAGGAACTTTTAGTTCTGAAATTTTGTTTAGCTGCCTGCTCACCTTTGGGTTTAGAAGTGGTGGCAGTTGTTTGGTCTAGAAGGAACGTTACTATCCTCCATACTTCTGGGGGGACTAAAGGAGCTGTAAAAATATCGGATAGGAGTAACCTTCTACCGATCTCCGCTGGAAGTTTCTTCACCAAATGCACTCTCAAATCTTGGCGCCCCCGTACCGCCTCAAAGAGAACTGTCCGGATATCGCCAAGAAATTGAACTGAGTTTTGGAGGAGAAGACGTCTGGTCAGAGAAAGGGCCTTCTGAGATCCGGTGTCCGTAACCGACTCAGCCGTTCTAGCTAGAGAGGCTGTCAGTTGTAGGTTGAGTAGGTGTGGGGACGCCAGTCTCCAGACCTTCTGTCTTAGTTTATGATCTTTGTCAATCTGAGCCTGTGTGGGTGGACAAAAAGGTTCAGGTAGTTCGCACAAAGATAATTTTGGGGCCCCCATAAAATCAAGTACTGTATATGTTGGGGAATCCCGTCCACCTTGCCGACTGGCATAGAAAACCAATGATTGTCTTCTGCTGGAAGTTGATGACCATTTCTGTTGGTGATGGTGCTGGCAAACAGCTGGGCCTCAAGGCCCCAAGTAACCCAGTGCCCATGCTCCCCTCCCTTAATATGAACTAATGAGGTCCCTTCAGAGTCCCTGAAAGGAATGGAACTTAGTTCTGGGGTCAAACCCTGCAACACTTTTAAGTCATTAAATCCATCAGTTTTAGTCCAATCCAAAAACAGTTTTCCGGCGGAACTAGGAGGCAAGGCGGGGGATGATGTGTACACAAAATATTGAGGATTGAAAAAATGTGGGATGGCCTTGAAAGCAACATCAAGTACCTCTCCCAATTGGTTCTTGGCCCTTAATTTCTTCTTTTCACTTCCCTCTATAACCCATTGTTCTGGGACAGGTAACTCACCTGTAACCAAGGCGTGTGCGAGGTCGGGGCTTAGTGGGGTAAGTACTGACCAAGAGGTATCCGGTCCATACAAGAGTGGCATAGGGCCCTTTTTGTTGGGGATGGACTTGTCTAGTGGGGGAGCTAACAGACCGGAAAACAATTTCATGTTAGGTTGCAAGAGAGCAGAGGTGCCTGGAATTGCAGCCATAGGGCTGACAGTGGGGGCAGGGGGAGGAGAAGTGACTGTAACTTGAGGATGTACCACTACTTGCCCAAGAGGTCGCACTGCCGGGGTTACAGGTGTTGTGGTAGTTGTCTGTCTCTCACTCTTAATCTGTCTCATAAAATTAAATAGTTCTCGCAACTGGTCCTTTGTTATATCAGCCTCACTGTCTTGATCAGATTGGGGCGCGGGATGTGACACCTCTGAGCCCTGCGTCTCAGATTGTTGAGAGACATGGTCTTTGGCTAGACCCCACTTCCTCAGTATATCCCCCCTGTTGGTATATCTCAATAAGTGGCCCCTTCATTAGTGATCCCGTTGACCGGGTCGATGGGGCTGGTTGAGTTTCCCACCCAGGCTCATCGACCCGGGCCTCGGTTTCATATGTATCTGATTGATAGGGATCCTGATGACCCGGGAGATTAAACACATTTAAATCGGGGATCTCAGACGTGAGGGATTGCTGAACAGGTGTATACCGGTCTGGGGAGCTCTCCTGTCTCCGCCGGTGAGAAACTACACTGCCACTTCTTTCTTTCCGTAACACAGGTAAAGCGACAGGTTCCGGTGTAGGGTGATGGGGGATAGTAAATTGGTGGGAATAGCCTGAGACCGTACTAGATGTGTCTCGTGATTTCTCTCTTTTCGCTGAGGATTTCAGTCTTGATTTTGACGGTTCCTTAGCTGTCTTCCTACTTGATGAGGAGGACGTCTTATGCCGGCTCGACTTTGGTTTGTCCCCGGCAGTTAATGCGGAGTCAAAGTTCGAGCGGGACCTCTTAGCCTCCTGATCATCTGACGGGGGCTTTGTTTGTGGCAAGGGCGATCTTGACCTATCTCGCCGGCTGGTCGAAGTTAGTTCCTCCGGCGGATTTTTGTTCTGAGGTCTCTTTCGGTGGTGTGATGAAGAGTCTCCCGAAGAAGATCTCGGAAGGGGTGAGGTAGTCACTGGACTCTTTAATGAATCCTCAAGAGTTTGGTCATCTAACTGGAGGGATTTATGAGCCATTGTCTTACAATATGTTACATATTCCAATTTAATATGTTGGAGAATAGCCTTACATTGACTATCTTCATCATTAATCAAGGCATTGCGGAGGGCTGAACATTTGGGACAAGATTTTGATAGCCATCGACCTCTCGAACGGTTTAGGCAAGTGACACACTTTACACAGAGTAAGTGCCCCATAACTGCTAATCTCTGACAGCCCAGAGCTGAACAGAAAAAGTAACTATTCTTGCCCATGATTACCTCCTCACCCCCACAGAGATATTAGACTTCCTAGGTGTCTCACTGTCGAACCTGTGTGAGAAGAAATTTCAAGAATCAATGCTCATAAGGACACGCTAGGCTGGATAAATTAAATATAAATATATAATCTCTACGTTAAAAGAATCAAGTTTGAGTAACTCAAACAATCTTAAATCCCTTCCCGTTAAACATTTCTCAGAAATGTAATTGAGTATTGTGTAGCCTATTATGTGCTACTAATTTGTAAAAAAGAATAAAGTTTGAATAACTCTTAAACAATCTTAATTCCCTTTACGTTAAACATTCCTTCGAAATGTAATTGAGTATTGTGTAGCCTATTATGTGTTACCAATTGATAAACTTCTTACCCGAGAGCAAAAACACTGACCTCATTCGTCTTGTGATACATGAATCAACCCCGGCGATCCTCGAGCGCTAACACAGATTTTTTTTTTTATTCTAGATCCGGCGGATAAGTCGCCAATGATAAAGCAAAACAGTCGAACTGGGTGCTACAAGATCGAAAAGGGTGAGTTTATTTCCCGGCTTCACCGTGATTTATGCGGCGATTGCTTCGCCGTGCCTTGCGCGGCGATTATGGTTCCCCACTTTTTAATATCGGCCGGCGTAATGTTCGTCTGTTTCAAGGCCAAAAGATGTTAATTGTGGGCGGCGTAAAACGTGATTACGAGGGGAGGCTTCGCCGTTATCCTTCGAAACTCGAATTATTGTTAGTGACATGCTGGCACTATATGCCTTAAATAACCCAAATCAAATTCACATGCAAACTGTGCCAGTCGTGGAATATTGAATTTGTCTGTCTTAGGCCAGAAGAACGATTTGTTGTTTGTGTTATTTTGTTGGCGGCGGAAGACGTGATTACGAGGGGAGGCTTCGCCGTTGGCCTTCTAAATTTGAATTCCTTTTTTAGTAGCCTGCCGGGCCCGCCGTAGTTATACTATATGCCTTAAATAACGCAACTTGAATTCATTGTAGACCCGTACACGGCGGTGAATACGGATTTTTTTTTTTTTTTTTTTTTTTAATATTGCTCTGAGTGTTTCCCGGTGGGGACCGCACGGAACACCCTGAGACACGTTGTTATTTAATGTTCAGTCGCACTGAACCATAAAAATCCCGTCAGAAGGGCGACCCTTCAGTATATATATAGGGATGAACAACATGTACATACATGGCATGGTTATACATCATGAACAATCAATAATCAGTGATAACACCCTTTAACCATATATATATATGCAACCTAATGAGGCCAACTAGATGGGAGCCCTTGGTGATGATTTCGTCAATGGCTCAAACCTGCGATCCAGCGTCGACCCCGCTACCTGTAGAACACATGATGATACGATTGTAGAGTAGAATGGCTCCGTGCCGGATTCCTCAACTAAGTGAGAAAATCCAAAGGTACTAGCCCCGAAGCATACTTGTTGCACACCCTGAAGGGACCGAGCAACAGGCTCCAGTTCACCTAAAAGAAGCCTCATGACTAATAAGTGAACTAATAGTGGGCTAGGATAAAGAGAGCAACACATTAGGGGGGACTTGCTTTATCACAACAAGAGCACCCCTTAATTAACACGAATGCTTAGACCCAGAAAAACAGTCTCCAGGGCCCGTATTTAACACTTCAGCCTACACCTGGTCGATAATCTAACCTAACTTCAGCACTGTCATGGACAAATGAGCATGGACTCACTATAATTATGATCAAGTAAGGTGACGAACGAGGTACGGGCAGGAGCGTCAGGGACACCCGTCCTATCAATGCGGGCCCAAGGAGTATAAGGAGGAACGCTCGCGGTGAACAAGATGGCGAGCAGTACCCAAAAGCAGACGCCTGGGAAGCGCAAAGCTAGGTCAAGTTTAATTTTTATTTTTAATAGTTATTTATTGAAATACTGGGTGCGAAGGGAATTTAACCCTCCTGAAAACTCCCCAGGCCCATTTCCCTGTTGCCTGGCACGGGGCTCGAACCCTGGAGGGATTTTAACCCTCCTAAAAACCCACAGGTTTTGAGATGCCTTGGGTGGGGTTCAAACCCTGGTTAGTGACCATATCCTCCATAGGTCAACCAGGCCCGCGCACTAACCCACTGTACTACCACGGACGTACAATAGTATAGTAACCTTAGTCCTCTTTGTAAGAACCAGGTGATAGTCTCGTGGTGATTCATCTGATGAGTTTATTGGACTTCCCATCAATGACTATTTTACACTATACCAGACGTCAACTCGGGTAGTACCGTACATTATTGGGGTTGCGAGATATTTTCGAGGGCATTACATTACATCCTTCTTTAACAAGGCTAGTCCCTATAGCCTCTCTAAGGTCGTAAGGTATCGTAGCTGTATCACCTCAGCAATCTCAATATTGTTAGGGTCCGCGTGATGGGTGCTCTATGTAGCTACCAGATCACGCTCCGTGACTGCCACCAATGAAATACTGGGTGCGAAGGGAATTTAACCCTCCTGAAAACTCTCCAGGCCCACTTCCCTGGTGCCTGGCGCGGGGCTCGAACCCTGGAGGGATTTTAACCCTCCTAAAAACCCACAGGTTTTGAGATGCCTTGGGTGGGGTTCGAACCCTGGTTAGTGACCATATCCTCCATAGGTCAACCAGGCCCGCGCGCTGTACTACCACGGACGTACAATAGTATAGTAACCTTAGTCCTCTTTGTAAGAACCAGGTGATAGTCTCGTGGTGATTCACGTGATGAGTTTATTGGACTTCCCATCAACGACTATTTTACACTATACCAGACGTCAACTCGGGTAGTACATTATTGGGGTTGCGAGATATTTTCGAGGGCATTACACCCAGCAAGGGTAACATATCGGAACGTCATCACCGGTTACGCAAGAAACCCATCTGTAAACCTTCTCTCCACTCCCGGACAGCTTGGACGGCCCCGGAGCTGCTGTTAACCCCCGATATCACTGACGCAAGATAACCAGGAAAACTCTATCACAGTGTTAATTCGCAAAGTACCAGTATTACGGTGCTATTAACTCAACCATCCAGTGTATGCAATTATGTTTCAATTTTCTCTGATGTTAGGAAGCAAGTGATTATTATGCTAGTATGTATTAATATATATCAGTGAAATTTAGCTTAGGCGAACTGACTCCCGTAATTATTTTTGCCATCAGGTTTAACCTCGCCAAAGAAATAAGTCTGAAATAATTGGACTACGGCTCGAGCGAAAGCAATTCTGAAATAAGTGATTGTGATTCTCCACCAGAAACCTGATTCGCCCTCACTGATATTTTCGGTCTGAAGTGTTACCTAGACAAGTGAATATACTAGACCAGTGCAACTAGCTACAGTTATCCCTTTACGTTAATTCTTGGGCAATAACCATATTACTTATACTTTCATCCTTGATTAAGAGTCATATTACCAGAGAGTTAATAAAGCGAGATACCTAACCCGTGTGATTCGGGTACCCTACGTATCGTTAAAACAAGGTGATCAGAAGCATAATACCTGAACGTTGGAAGTGGGAAGTGAACCTCCATCCAAATCTGCGAGAAGTGCTAGAGATTGTAAAAGTCCAAAATACGCATCTGACTTATTCAATTTACCATTGTTTCAAGTGCACATATAACCATTATTCTACCTAGTGTTTTTGGAGAATAAAGCTGCATTATAAACCATTACTGTGATGTTATTTATGTCATCTGTTGATTCCATTGTGTACTGTGCATGAAATCCTATAACCCAATCTTGCAGAACCCACCCATACCAAGTTAATCCTGTATAAAATCAGGGCATAACATTTATTTTACTAGTTTTTTCTAGTAGTGGACCCACATCATAAGGACGAGTCCGTGAGTGGTTATTAACCCGTAAACGGCGGCAAAGCTCTTAAGAGGTTTTACTGGGCGACGGCGGCAAAGTTCTTAAGAGGGAGGCCTAAAAAAACAGCCCCAGTATCACTAAACATGTTTTTTTTTTCCTATACCTCATATCACTCCTCCACATCCCCTCCTTCCTCCCTTTCCCCTCCCCCTTCAATTATCACCTATTTTCCCTGTTATTCCCTAATTCGTTGGTATATTTTTGTGCTAACATTAGCAAACTGTGTGGAGGATGTGCTTACGTGCCTAGAGGGTGTGTTACATAACCGAGTGTGTGTATGAGTAGGCTCAGTGTGGCTTGAGGCCTCGTGGAGGGAGGGGTTGCCTCAATTTTCTCCATAATTCATGAATGGGCTGGTCCATCTATATTTGCGATTTTGACCAGAAAAATTATATTTTCACTTGTTTTATTGTTGTTACAGGTTACTATCTTCATAGTGAAGGTAAAATAGGCTCATATGAATAAGTAATAACTATATTTATCGTAACATCACGATTATAGGCCTGAATGGAGCCTATATGCTCGCCCATGGGGACCGGGTTCAATACCCCCCCCCCTCGCCGTTACCGGGTTAAGAGCGTTTCGCTCACGATGTAAGGCATTTGTATTTTGAGTTCTCCTTGGGCGGGAAGTTTGAACAGCAAGCTAGAGTTCAAAGATTGGCCATTACCTACGTAGGCGCATCGTCAATGATGAAGGGGCCACTAATAAATAACCTCACAACATGTCCACAACCATCTCACAACCATAATACCTCCCAGTGGGCCAGTTCCTAATATGCCAAAGTCAATCAATCGGCTATATTTTCTATACTTTTCGAGGGGCGGAATTGAAATATATCTCAAAAGGAAGCTGATACATTCAGCTTTCGAATGAACCCATTACAGTCATTCAAATAACCTCACAACATGTCCACAACCGACTTACAACCATAATACTCTCAATTTTTGAAGGAGAAAAGAGACACGTACCTTACCATTCCCGGAGCTATATTTTCTATATTTTTCGAGGGGCGGAAATGAAACATATCTCAAAAGGAAGCTGATACATTCAGTTTTCGAATGAAACCATTAAATGCATCCAAATAACGTCACAACATGTCCACAACCGTCTCACAACCATATAACCTCTCAGTTCCTTATTAGAAAAAGTCAATCAATCGGCTATATTTTCTATAATTTTCGAGGGGCGGAGATGAAATATATCTCAAAAGGAAGCTGACACATTCAGCTTTCGAATGGACCCATTAAATGCATTCAAATAACCTCATAACATGTCCACAACCGACTCACAACCATAATACCTCCTAGTTCCTTATTTGCCAAAGTCAATGAATCGGCTATATTTTCTATATTTTTCGAGGGGCGGAATTGAAATATATCTCAAAAGGAAGCTGACACATTCACCTTTCGAATGAACCCATTAAATGCATTCAAATAACCTCACAACATGTTCACAACCGACTTACTACCATAATACTCTCAATTTTTGAAGGAGAACAGAGACACCAGACTATTCCCAGAGCTAGATTTTCTATATATTTCGAGGGGCAGAATTGAAACATATCTCAAGAGGAAGGAGACACATTCCGCTTTCGAATGCACCCATTAAATGCATTTAAATAACCTCACAACATGTCCACAACCGACTTACAATCATGTTGTTAGTGATTTTATATAGCATCTGTTGTCTGCGTATTTGTTTTCTTGTTGCAAGTGGATCTAGCTGCTGCCTGGGCTTCCTGCGCAGGAATCTCACAAGTGTAATGCAAACATCAAAGTTCTAGCATTTAAAAGTAAACACTTGTTCGGCCACACTTGGAATACTGCGACACCGACTGGGATCCACACACAATAATATACATATAAACTAGAGGCCATACAAAACAAAGCTGCAAGATGTATCAGACGTGATTACAGACACACTACATCTGTCACTTTGCTCAATCAAGACATTAGACTAGACCCTATCTATCTATCTATTTACTGATCAGGCCCAATCCCCATATTTTTCCTTTTTTTTTTTTTTGGGGGGGGGGGGCGACTCAAGACAGAGCAAGAATAGGGACAACACAAAACACAACAGAAAACAATGAACACACAAAAACAAAATACAAATTCACACACATCTAGGTCATCCAGGAGAAGACCCAGAGGCCATGGGGTCACCAAGGTCCCTCCAGCACTCCCCCGGCCCCCGACCACCCGGAGAGGTTCCGATCTCGGCAGGCAGACATGCAGCGGAGCTGAAGCCACAAGCCCGCCCACCACACTTCCAGGCGCACCCTTCATATAAATCGTCTCCCCGGGCCAGGCGCCTGATGAACTATTATTTAGTCCAACTTGCACCCGACCCCTTCCCCCAAATGACCACGTGTTCACTCATCTATTCACAAGCATTCTCCATTCATTCCTGTTTATTACTACTTCTCTTGCCTGATCTATAGTCATTCCTCTATCATCCAATTAAAGCTTGTCTTACACTAGCAGTCTCTCCCTCTCAATGGGGGTCTTCCTGCCCTGCTATCTCCCCTTGTATCTGACTCACATATCCTCTTTGTAAGCCTTTCATCATTCTTCCAGGGGAGGTGTGGTGGAGTGGTCTTGCCACTGGCCTGGTAATCCAAAGGTCCCGGGTTCAAATCCCGATGTATCAATGGGAAGATATTATTGGGATGGAATTTGTGCTGTACCTAGTATCAGTGCATTACCACAAAGCCCACCGAAACGTCAATAAAATACCCTCATTGTTCCCTGATTAAATAGCACTGTATGAATATTCCCATATTCAAAATATGCTACAGGGGTGCAATGCCTGGTGAGTTATCTGCTCAACAGGTGGCGTTGTGTGTGTGTAAGTGTGAGAGTCCGAGTGTAGAGGGTGAGACAGTGAAGCACGGGAACGAGATGGCTTCAGAGATGGGGTCGTTTCGGGCCATGAGTGAGCACCGTGCCTCATGTGAAGGCAAGATGGCAGGTGCTCGTTGTACTCAACGTGCTTCACATGTCTCACTCCCTAGACTGGAACAAGACCTCACGGGCTTCACTGTTCATTGTAAAGCGGTGAATGTTAAGGCTCTCAGCCTATGCCCGAGAGGAAGTAAGTTGGAATATAGAAAAAAAAAAAAAAAAAAAAAAAAATTCTTTCAACATGACCATACCAGCTCAGCTCCCTTCTGTCCACTCTGGCTGACAAATATGTGTTCCTGCTGCCCCACTCTCCTTCGTATCTCTTCATTCCTCGATCTAGCTGTCTCTACGAGTAACTCCACACTATAGGTTTAAGTCCTGAAGGGAAGAAGGAAAACCTAATATTTAGTAGTGGCCCCGGAATCATTGACGATGCGCCTTACAATGGAAATGGCCAATCTTTGAACTCAAGGCTCGCCGTTCAAACGACCCGCCTAGGAGGGAAAAAAATACGATTGCCACACATCGTGAGCGAAACACTCTTAAATATAACAAACCACTCACGAACTCATCCTTATGATGTGGGTACCACTACTAGAAAAAACTAGTAAAAAAAAAAAAAATTAAAACATTAAACATGATCCAGCTTAATGCGCTTCTCAGGTGTCTGCTGTCTAATGTGAGCGTCATCCAGCTCTTATCTGGGCGCACATGTCCTTCACTGATATATTAAGACTTTCTTTCAATACAGCAGATGAATGGGAAGGGGATGGTGGGAGGGCCAGAATC
This sequence comes from Lithodes maja, assembly GCA_037953745.1. Taxonomy (NCBI): domain Eukaryota; kingdom Metazoa; phylum Arthropoda; class Malacostraca; order Decapoda; family Lithodidae; genus Lithodes; species Lithodes maja. The sequence continues at coordinate 142,854 of JBAKBP010002354.1, read as the reverse complement.
GTCAATGATTCCGGGGCCACTACTAAATATTAGGATTTATTAGTGGCCCCTCCATCATTGACGATATATGCCTATTAGTATAATAATAGTCCTCTTTAACCCTCGTCTAGCGGGCCCTCTGTGGCCGTTTTGGGCCTTTTCAGGCCATTCTGACTGCTATATCAACCATCAGTATGAAAGGAACTGTATTGTGCCGAAAACTAGGTGGAAATCGCTACACATTGACGTAACATACAGCTACGTAGCACTCGTGGAGCACTGACAGTGTGACCTCGAAGATGGAAGTTTAGCAGATTTTGCTACCTTGCTCACTTTTAGCGAACTATTGGTTACACTGTGATCCTCTCGCGCGGTGGGGGAACTGGAGTTAGTGTGGGCCGGGAGGCCACAGATATCGGACGTATGGATCATTACTATCCCACTCATTTTCACTCGATTTCCACCCTTTTTTCACTCGTTTTTTGCCTGTTTTTTCAACTCGACTTATGTGGTGAGCCGCTCTTTAAGGGTTAAGTAACCGCGGTCAGCGTATTTGAAAACCCCGCCGCAGGGAGGAAGAGTTCCTCATCATAAGTGCAACGCAAATTCTCTTATGGAATAGTCTTTATGATTGGGTATACTCACTACGAAAAAACTTCGTAAATAATAAAAAGTAAAAAGTAAACTTAAATTTGTTATACTGTACTACAGCTTTCCATCCTGTGGATGTCTTTGTTGTGGATTCTATCCCAGGCGGTGCAACCAACGTTGCCATTCCTCCTTCTCCCTGCGAACACCGGGTCCAGAGGTGTCTGCCCGTGCTTGGCTTTATTCTTTGTTCTCACAACACTAGTGAGTCTTTTGCTCATTTTTATTTATCCGAGTTGTACTAGAATAGGTTTAGATTAGCTAGAACAGGCAGACCCATTGGCGTGTCCGCAGGAGAATGTTAAAATTATAGGTTTGATTCCCGGAGGGAAGTAGTGAAAACCTAATATTTAGTAGGGCCCCGTAATCATTGACGATATTGCCTATTAATATAATAGTCTCCCTTCAACACACGCGGCAGCACAGTTTTGAATCTCCCGCGCGGAAGGGTCAGGGAGTAGCCTACTCCTTCATAAGTAGCCTACACGCTTAATTCTCTTATGGAATCGTCTTATGATTGGGTACCCTACAGAAAAAACTTTGTAGAAAATAAAAAATAAAATTTAACTTAATATCTGTTATATTATGGCTTTCCATGTGTGGATTTCTTGTGCGTGGCTTCCAGACGCCGGCCCCCTAGCGGCCATAACTTCCTTCAATGATATACCAAGATACAACTATAGAAATCAACGAATGGGAAGGGGATGGATGGGAGGGCCATGCATCGTCAATGATTACGGGGCCCTACTAAATATTAGGTTTTCACTACTTCCCTCTGGGAATCAAACCTATATTTTAATAGTGGCCCCTCCATCATTGACGATATTGCCTGAGTACCAAGGCTGGAGGGGGACATTCGTGACAATACCCTAACCTCAGGACAAAAAATAAGCCGTATAAAATTTTAAAGTTTTTTTTATTGTATACAAACAATAAATAATGTATAAAAATATGAAAGATTGCAAGCAGTGCGTGACTTCAAAGAAAGTCTGCTTGCTCATGACCAGATCTTCTTTCTTAAGATCTATATACATGATACTCTGGGAACACTCTTGTGTCCCTAACTAGAAATATAAACTCTTTGGAATCTTGTTCTAACCTTAACAATATTTGTACAGTTTATATATGTTTGTACATTCTGGTAATCCAATATAGTTGCAACTATGATAGATTTCTTAAAAGTAAAATAAAAGTTTTGAACTGTAAAACCAGTTCGATCACAGCTCGTGATTTATCACATCTCCAGCGGAAGGGGTCCTAGTGGGGCTTTGGACTATTCAGTACCCCCCCCCCCCTTTTCTCGCCTTAACCTTAAACAATAATAGCACAGAGCTTACTAGACCTTCTGTCGTAAAGCTACACAGGTACGCTTTGGCTTGTCCAGAGCGACCGACAGGTATCGTGTTAGAAAAGTATGGTTGGATGCCCACAATTGAGTGTTGGCAATGTCTTCTATAGAGAAATTGTGTAAAAATCTAAGAGAGACAGCCCACTTCCTGATGTCGTGGGCCCTGCCCACCACACCGGGATTACTTTCTTTAATAACATCTACTAACAGAGAAGCTAATTTTCTTCTAGTAACACGATTACCTGCCTGGTTCACCCACAGAAAACCTTGTTGTCGAGGGTGAGCTGCCCTCATAAACTTAGCTAAGGCCTCCACTGGGCATAAAATATGATGTGTGTGTCCGCGTTTTAATGCCGGAACAGAAAATTCTGAGAAAACATGATCAGAGTGCTCATTCTTTGCAATAAATGTAGGAGACGGCGCGATTTGGACATTGTCGTGCAGTCTCCCAAACCTAAGGCAATTAGGTTCGTTGCTCATCGCCGCCAACTCAGAGACCCTATTTCCTGTAGCTAATTAAGCCATCAGGAACACAGCCTTCTTTAATATAGTGAATCAAAATCCGGCGCATTATTATATTTGCGCGATTGAAGCAAAGATAAGGCCTTATCTAACGACCAGGTGGGCATGAGCTGACGTGGTGGTGGGCGTAGCTTGAAACACGCCCTCATAAACCCTTTCTCCTCCGCCTGCGGTATCGAGAGACCAGTGAGATCAAAGAAAGGAGTTTTGATGGCAGATAAGTGATTTTTCAAAGTAACAACGGAAAAGTGCTTCTGCTCAAATAAATAATCTAGGTATTTGAAAATCAGGGCCCTTGAGGCATCGGTTTGCCCTGACTCTACAATCCAGGTTGTAAAAGTTTTCCAATGCAATTGATATTGTCTCCTGATAGATATAATATATTGATTTATAAATTTACTAGTGACACTTTCCCCATACTGAGCTAGCCATTTTGCATTTTAATGTCCAGAAGGCAAAATTGAGCGAGGTCTGAAGGTTGCCAATTTTCTTTAAGTGGAATGCGGAGACCGGGAGCGACACCGGGTTCCTGCACCATTCTCGCAACTGGTGGTACCACATCTGAGCCGGCCATAACGGCGCGATCATCGAGACTAAGCCCCGGTAACCTCGTAGTTTGTGAACTACCCTGTACATTAGAGCAGAATCTGGTGGAGGAAATAGATAAATTGAATTCCACCTGTTCCAGTCCTCCAGTAACACATCTGGTCCCCCCGCCGGAGTTAGCCCCTGGCGGGTAAGGAAGAGAGGGAGCTTGTGATTCTCCTCGGATGCGAATAGGTCCACTTGTGAGCGGTAAGGCTTGGCAATCATCTTGTCGAAGATGGTTTGTTTGAGAGCCCATTCTACTAGAGTGCTCTGTCTCTGGGACAGAGCATCTGCCCAGACGTTCGACACGCCTGGAAGATATGATGCATGCAGATGAATGCTCAGCGAATCGGCTAGAGCAAAAATCTGTTCCGACACTACTAGCAACGCTCGAGACCTCACTGAACCTTGTTTCTGAATGCAATGGACTGCAATTAAGGTGTCCATCCGAAACGCGATTGACTTCCCTTGCAATGACGAGCTGTGAGCTTGGAGAAAAAATAGAGGAACTAGAAGCTCTTGCTTGTTGATGTGAAATAATTCGTTCTGGGCCCAAGTGCCTTGCCCTTGATGGCCTAGATTGGACTGATACCCCCAACCTAGTGTTCCTGAAGCGTCTGTGTCTACCCATACCGAAGGAGGAGGAGAAACCCATGTTGTTACAGAGTACAGTGTTTCGGTCTTCGCCCAGACCGTCAGTAAGTCGTGAATTAATGGAGGAATTGGCCATAATTTCCTCTCCGGCGAGAGGGGAAAAACTTTGTTGCCTTCCAAAATTAATCTCTTTACTTTCAACTGGCCCAACTTCACAGTTAATTGGATCCAGTTGAGTGAGCCGATCAGGGACTCCCACGTCTTCCTTGTCGTATTCAAACTGTGGAGAAAACGAAACAGTTTCCTGCGAAATCTGTTGCGATTGTCCACACTCTGAGTAAGAGTTAGAATGGCGGTATCCCAGACCAGCCCTATCCACTGAATTTTCCTTGTGGGCACAAGGAGAGACTTTGCCAAGTTTACCTTGAACCCTAGGGTTTGTACATGATTGATTACTTGGTTGACATGATTGTGACATAACTCTTCTGACTCCGCCACTACTAGCCAGTCGTCTAGATACCACAACACCATTATGCCCTGGGCCAACAATGGCAGAAGGGCTTGTCAGACTAATTTTGTGAAAATTCTCGGTGCCAGGTTCAAACCGAAAGGCAGTTTCTGAAAGACATAATTAAGTCTCTTGCCTGATCCTCAAGGCGAGGAACTTTTGGAACCTTTTGTTGATAGGGACACGCCAATAGGCGTCTTTGAGGTCTAATGAGCACATCCAACCCTGCGGCGGAAGTGTAAGCCTGATTTGGTGTACTGTAAGCATCCTGAAGGATGAATTTATGATGTAAGTGTTCAGACGCGAGAGATCCACTACTGGTCGCATCTGCACACTGTCCCTCTTCGGCACTAAGAAAAGTCTGGAAGTGAATACTAGGCAAGTTGGTTCTACCGGGACAATGGCCTTCTTTGAGATAATTTCCTGGACCAGGGCCTCCACCTCCTGTGAAACATTGTTGTGTTCTAGCGCCTGACGCAGTCGAGGTTGCCGGATCCACCACCAGGTGATTCCTTTGCTTACTATAGTTCTGGCCCAAGTTCGCTTGGGCCAGGCTCTGCGGCATACCTGGAACGACTCGGTGTGCAAACTGGGTCTGTCCGGTAGAGCAACTCTGGAATCCGACACGCCTAAGCACGGCCCTGGGAGACAGAGAGTTTGGTTGGCTAGTTTTTTGGAGGGGGTGGTGGGTTGGTATCAGACGGCTGGCTAGTCTTGGCTGACGTCTGTCCCTGACTTGGTTTGGGGAGTGACTTACCTCTATAACCTGAGTATTTACCTTGTTTGGGTTTGTGCTGATTACCTCTTTGCTGTGGAGGAGGCCTGGGATCCCGAAAGGACTGTTTAGCATGCGGGGGTTGTGACTTGCCGCCGCTTTTGGGCTTACTGTAAGGTTTCTTAAACGGTTCTCTCTTAGCCTGGGAGGTAATCTGCTTCCACCCGTCTACCATATTGAAAACTACACTCCACGTTTCTGAATTGAGGAGGGAGGCCGTTAAGACTGGGGAAAGAGTTACCCGGTGACCAATATCTTCTGGCAAATTCTTTACCAAATACACTCTTAGATCTTGGCGGGCCCTAACCGCCTCCATGATTGCTATTCGAATGTCACCCAGGGATTGTATTGAATTCTGTAATAAAATCCTACGTGACAGTTCTGTGGCTTTTCTAACATTTTGGTCCGCAATGGCCGAAATAGTTCTAGCGAGGGATACAGTAACCTGGCGACTGAAAAGGTATTGTGAAAACAAAATGAAAGCTTTGTTCCTTAACTTAAAGTCGCTATCCAGATGGGCTGGGGGCGGGGTTCAAAAGGGGTCATCTAATTGGTGAAGTGCCAGCTTGGGTGCCGCCAAGAAAGCGAACAAGGCCGGCAACACCCCCTCTGCCTTATTTGCAGGTAACGAGAACCAAGCATGTGTTTCTTGAGGGACCTGATGGGAGGATTTAGATGTAATGGTAGAAGCAAATACCTGCGCCTCTGATTCCCAGTCTATCCAAGGGCCTAGACCTACCCGCCCCATCTGCAGAACTGGTGTGTGTGACTGATCTAGTACTGAAACTGTATCCAGTTCCGGCGTGAGTGCATTCAAAGCTTTGATGTCATTAACGCCATCAGCTTTGGACCAGTCTGCAAAGAGTCGTGCAGATGAGGCCGGCGGTACTGCCGGGGCAGCTGAAAACACAAAGAAATCAGCATTATATGTACTAGGTATGGCCTTAATAGAAACGTCCAGTAATCTCCCTACCTAGTCCTTAGCTCTGAGTTTTCTACTCTTGTTGATTTCAATAGTCCACTCACTAGGAACCGGTAGATCCCCTGAAATAGTAGGTTGTGCTAGGTGTGGTCTCAATGGTTGTACCTGAATCCAAGAACAATCTGGCCCGTAGAGGAGAGGCATAGGGACTTTCCGCTGTGGTGCCTTATCTAAAGGGGGAGGAGTGATGTCAGAAATTACTCGAACATTAGTGGTAGTCATAGAGGCTGGCACTGTAGTGCCGGTAGCCGTGGTCGTTGCCGGAGGTATAATGAAAGTAGGTAAAGAGGACTTAGGGGTGGTAAAACCTGAAGGCTCTAATGGTCTTATCGTGGAGCTACTCGGGGGACCTACCGGTTGACTAGAGAGAAGATCAGGAGAGGCAGAGACATGGTACTGCCGCATAACCCTATGCAATATGTCACTTATCTCATCTGTGGTAACACACTTACTGTGAGAACCCCTGGAAGATTGGGAACTGGCTTCTGACTCCTCAAACATTATACCTGGTTGAGCCGAGGGTAAGTTCACCTCCTCCGGCTCTCTATGTAACTCAGCACTTCTGGTATGTCCTGTTGTGATTCCGGTGCTTGGTCCGCCAGCGGCCAAACCAAATCAGGTACTGACGAGGGTAACACTTCACTGTCATTACACTCCCTATCTGTTACCTGATTAATTCTAACATTATGTTGACATGGTTCAGATTGACGTCAGCATCCCCGGTCGCGCGCCGCAGGTGGCTGTGAGTCTTTTATTACCTGAGAGTCATCAGAAGTATTTGAACCTGAAGGTAAACCTCTATACTGATCCGCTAAGACTCTACTTGGTCCAACCAAGTCTCTGTCTATCCTCTAACGTCTTCCCTTCATGCTGGAAGTTTGCTCACATTCAACCTGTCCCAAAGAAGGGTGACCGCTCTCAACCCTCCAACTATCGTCCAATTGCTCTTATCTCTTGTCTTTCTAAAGTTTTTGAAACTATTCTTGCTTCCAAATTTCTTAAGCATTTCTCTTCTCATAATCTGCTCTCAGATCGCCAGTATGGCTTCCTTAAGGGTCGCTCTACTGGTGATCTTCTTTCATATCTTACTAACTCTTGGTCATCCTCCTTTCGGGACTTCGGTGAGACTTTTTCTATTGCACTAGACATATCGAAAGCCTTCGATAGAGTCTGGCATAAATCTTTAATTTCTAAACTACCCTCCTTCGGTTTCTATCCCTCCATCTGTGCCTTTGTCTCTAATTTCCTTTCCGGCCGTTCCATAGCTGCGGTTGTGGACGGCCATTGTTCACTTCCTCACCCTATAAACTCCGGTGTTCCTCAGGGCTCTGTCCTATCTCCTATTCTCTTTCTAATTTTTATAAATGATCTCCTTAACTGTACCTTAATTCCCATCCATTCATACGCAGACGACTCAACCTTACACTACTCCATTAGTTTTTCAGAACGTCCCAGCCAGCAATCCCTCAACGACAAACGTAATGAAGCCATAGAACTCTTAAATTCTGATCTAAATACTATTTCCAATTGGGGCAGAGAAAACCATGTTAATTTTAATGCTTCCAAAACCCAATTTCTCCATCTATCTACCCGTCAGGATCTCCCAGCGGACTATCCCTTATTCTTCAACAATACAAAAATCAACCCTTCATCTTCTCTCAATATTCTTGGTGTCTCTTTTTCTTCTGCTCTCATTTGGAAGGACCATATTACCAGTCTTGCTAAGGCAGCCTCCCAGAAGCTGGGTGTGCTCAACCGCCTTAGGGGGTTCTTTTCCCCTGCACAGCTTCTTGCTCTGTACAGGGGCATAGTGCGCCCTTGTATTGAGTATTGTTCACATGTGTGGGGAGGTTCCTCTCACACCGCTCTCCTAGACAAAGTTGAAAGGAAGGCCTTTCGTATCATTAACTCCCGTCCACTCACCAACTCTCTGCAATCTCTCTCTCTTCGCCGCAATGTTGCATCTCTCTCGCTATTCTATCGCTACTATAATAATCAGTGTTCCTCAGAGCTATCCCAGTGCATACCACCTCCTTTACGTAGGGCACGTGGTACCCGTCTTGCAACTCAATCCCACCCCTACTCTGTGCAACTCTCCAACCCAAGAGTGAAACGTTACTCTCAAACTTTCTTCTACTCAACATCTGAGCTCTGGAACTCTCTCCCAGAATCAGTCTTTCCCTCTTCCTATGACTTAAATTGCTTCAAACTCCGTGTGTCCAGGCATTTTGGCTCGAACGTCCCTTGATTTTGGCCCTGTCACTCTTTCAACTATGGGGGAGGCACTCGCTATAGGCAGTTATGCCTTTTGCCTCCCTCAATCACATAGAAAAAAAAAAAAAAAAAAAAAAAAAACGAAGAGCCTTTACGTGGTACATGTGTTAACTTTGGAATTGCAAATGTGAAATCCTGCGGTACACTCAATGACTGTTCATGACTGGGACTAGGTTCTATGTCCTCCGCCCCTACCTCTGAGTCGCCGGACTGGACTGTGGGCGTGCTGGAGGTAGGGGTAGAGGGCAGAGGTGGCTGTATGGTATCCTTCCGGCTACTACTTCGCCCTGTACTGGCCGGCGTCATAGGGGCAGTAACAGGGTCCTCACGACGGCGTTTGGTCGATCTGGACGACTCCGCCGATGAGTGCCGGGACTATCTGTTGGGAGATCTCGACCGTGACCTTGATTTACTGTATGTCGTGGGGAAGGCGACCGCCTCTGCTTGGTTCAGTCGGGGGGGGGGGGGGGGGGGGGGGGGAGCCTCGGCAATCTCACTCTCATTGCTACTACTGCTACTCACTACCTCTTTTGAAAGGGCTTTAGATTTCGCTTTAGGCTTAGTAGATTTAATTGGAGTTGATTTAACCAAAGGCGATTTGATAACTAAATGGTCCCACAGGGCGTCGTCATCACAATGAAGAGCCTTAAGGGCAGTATCTTTGGTGTAAACGTTAACAAATTTCTTTATTTCCTTTAACGCTGCCAAGCAAGACAGGTCTTTCTTAGTAAATATCGCCGCCTTCAATTCGGAACAAATGGAACAACGTTTAGACACCCACAAACCCCTAGAGCGATCGAGGCATTTCACACATTTTATACAGAGTTTGTGAGCAAATACTGGTAATAATGAACAGGTAGGAGTAGCACACAGATCACACCGAGGCATGATGAAAATAGGGGTCCCCCCGCCGGAATCAGCCACCCACCAGCCGCCGGGCCTGTTGTAACTGTAGTGCTGGGGATTCTGGAAATAGAAAATTTCCAGGAATCAATGCTCATAAGAATAACCTGCGAGGTGTTAATACATCCTACCTCAAGTCCGCCGGAAAATTAGCTATAGCCTCAGCTACTCTAACCTTCCGCTGGACCCGACCATGATAAACCTGGGGTTTTCCGTTTAAACTGATTGGAACTGCTTATCTGTGACAAAGTGTCACTGGCCCTCGTGACCTTAAGTGTTTAACTATCCGTGACTATTTAATTTAGAAAGATAGGTAACGTGCTTGTATGATGTATCATAACACTTGCAACTTAACTGTTACGCCGGGCGAGGGAAGTCTTGCCGCGTGACAATTCGGTCAGGGCGAGTTCACTCGGCTGGCCGAGGTTGCTCCCTTAGGAATTCACATTTTCCGCCGGAAGGATTGTGGTTCAGCGTACCACGCCGGGACATTTGGTTGCTTCCTTACTCGTCTGCGAGACGAGGAGACAGAGGCCTTGCTGAGAAAGCCGCCGGAGAAAACAACCAAAAATTTTAGAGGGGAGGCTTATTATGTAAAAATCACCCCCTCCAAAACCCCACTCATATATAGGGACGTCTCCCAAAAGCCCTCCAACAAAACATATAGAGCACACATGTAGCACAACTCAGGGGCACACATAGGCATAATAATAATAACAGAGAATTTATAATAATAAATTACCTCTAGCCTATACTGGAGACCCCTAATGAGGCTGGCCACGAGGCCCGACGAAACATCACAGGATGAACTGACGCTCCGACGACCCAGCAGCAGCAGCACGAAGAGGGGGAGGCCCGCGAGAGGGGCTCAGAAGCAAATACGAACTCTAGAAGGCTCCGCACCAAGTGCAGCCACCCTTGAACTAGAGCATTTGCTAACAAATTAAAAAGCTAATATGCAACTGCCTCAAAGTGATGGCCTGAAGCATAATCTTGTAGAATGGTAGCCTCCTAGCTATAATATCAAAAGCTAAGGCGCCAAAACAACACAATAATAACACACGTGGCGCGTAGATCCTGGGATATGTAGGCGCCTTGTTACAATAGTACCCTAATTTACACACTTCCTGCGGACGTACCAATGGGGCAGCCCATGCTAGCTAATCTAAACCTTGTTCACTACAATGCAGATGTATACAAATGAGTAAGGACTCACGAGAAGCGAAGGAACGACGAATGAAGCTGGAGCACAAGGGACACCCACCCACCTGGTACGAATGCGGAAGGGAGAAGGAAGTTATGGCCGCTAGGGGGCCGGCGTCTGGAAGCCATGCACAAGAAATCCACACATGGAAAGCAATAATATAACAGATATTAAGTTCAAATTTCTTTTTTATTTTCTACAAAGTTTTTTTCTGTAGGGTACCCAATCATAAGACGATTCCATAAGATAATTAAGCGTGCACTTATGAAGGAGTACTCCCTGACCCTTCCGCGCGGGAGATTCAAAACTGCTGCCGCGGGTGTTGAAGGGAGACTATTATATTAGTAGGCAATATCGTCAATGATGGAGGGGCCACTATTAAATAGGGTACGTTTGTACAGGCACTTTGTTTACCCCCATTGGGCCCCCAGGCGTCATGTTGTGTTCTTGTTGTTGTTGTTGTTGTTCCCCAAGCTGCCTGGCCGAACAGCCCCAAGGCCCCGAGCAAGGCCAAGGCCATAACTGAGCGCCCCCACAGAATCCTCCCTGCCGACTACAATAAAGCCTGGGTGACCGAAGCCACTCCATGGCGGGGAGCTGAGGAGGGCGCGGAAACGCCCGGGAAACCAAAGCCCCACCCAGGGCCCTGTGCCTCTCAGCAATTATGAAGAGAAAGTTGAGGGGCAAAGGAAAAATGTGACGCTTTGGCTTCCAATCTTAGTAGGTCAATCCACGGAAGAGATGCCGTCACTTGAGATCTAGAAAATATATAAGTAAAAGGAACAGTCAGAGTAAGCTATGGGTATGGCAGAGATCGCTCAGTTCTCACTCTGATAGACCAGCCCATCACCACATTAATATAATTAATATATGTTGTGTTCTTGTTTTGTTTTGCGCCTTAGTTATCTCTACTTAGCTCTTAGTTAGGACGCTAACTTTAGGCAGGAAATGCTTCAAGGCCGTCGATATGAGGCTGTTGCATTTTCATACGATATTTAGCAGACGCTCTGGTCTAAGAGTTGTCACACGGGGTGTGGAACTTTCCCGAGTCCGTGTCTGCATCTTCCCCTAGGCCGTGGGGTTTGCTCCGCTCGTCGCTGCTTCTTCAGAGGTAAGACTAAGTGATTCATTATATTAATGACTATGAGCCTCGTGGCCAGCCTCATTAGGGGTAATTCTTAGTTGGCTTGGGGTACGATTATTGCTTTAATATTACTATTGTAGCCCTAAGATGTATTGTGTATTGTCATGGGGGATATTTAGATTATAACATAATGGCAGGAGACGTCCTATCCATTTGGTAGGGTTTTGCGGGGGTCTGACTTTCCCAGATAAGTCAGTCTCCTTCAAAGGTTTGTTTTTTTCCTCCTGCGATCTTTCTGTGTAGGCTATTGATGCCGGGGACTCGCCTCGCAGGCGAGAAAGGAACTGGCCAAATTACCCGGAGTGGTGTTCTATACCACTATTCCCGGCGGAAATGCTGATTCTCAAGGGAATCTCGGCCCGGCCGAGTGAACTCTCCCAAACCGATAAGCCTAACGCGGCATGACCAGACTTAGAAGCGTCCGGCGACACAGTCCAGTGAGATTATTATTCTATCTTCAGGTCTTTAACCTATTAAATGCGAAAATACCCTAGGGGCAAAGGTACGTATTTGTGAATTTCTAGCCTTGGATTCTGATAGAATTAGTTATATTTACGATGTAGAGCATTATTTGTTTTCAATATGCGTTTATTTTACATATATGATGTATATATGAACTTTCAAGAGTGCTAAAATAAGTTGGAAAAGCATTTGGGTGGTGAAAAACGTAAATATTCGCCACCCGGTCATATTCTCAGGCAAGAGTGAGCCAGGCGCAACCCTCCCCTCTCGCTGTCTGTGAGGTAACTGAGGCAAGCGGGGCGGTGTCTCTGTGTTATATAACGATCTTTTATGCAACCCACTTGTGCTACATTACCGCGGGAGAGAAAAATAACCAATAAATGATGAAAATAAGAGGAAAAATAGGTGATAATCGGGGAGGGGGGAAAAAGGTGGCTAAGGGGGGTTGAGAAACATATGGATGAGGACTAGAGGGGAATTATCTCACCTAGAGACTAATTCCTTTGTTTTGAGAGTCCCTGGGGTGTTTTGGAAGTTTTTTTATGGTCTTGCTTCCGTGAGGCCTATCGCGTTCGCTATGGTGACCCTTCCGTTAGGCCTATCGCGCTTCATGGGTTAAGACGACAAGATAGATAGCTTGACAGGTTATTAAGGGCCACAGGTAAGCAGTTCAAAAAGACGACGAAATCTTTAGCGGTTTTGTCGCAGACGAATACAGCGGAAGGTTAGAGTAGCAGTGGCTATAGCTAATTTTCCGCCGTATTTATGAGAGTAATGATGTGTATACCTTATGGTTTATCCTTATGAGCATTGATTCCTGGAAATCTTATTTTCCAGATCGCAGCACATCTGTAGCGTCAGCAGGGAAAGGAGCCGATCCCTGCGTTTTCTTTTTTTAGTTCCATCATGCCTTACGTTGTCCTATGCGCTACTCCAACTTGCTCTCATATACCCGTTTTCGCACACAAACTTTGTATCAAGTGCGAAAAATGCCTCGATAGATCACGAGGCATTTGGGTATCTAAAAGGTGCGCCGTTTGTTCAGAACTTCGTTCAAATTTATTTGTGAAGAAAGATCAATCATGTCTTGTAGCACTCAAAGAGATAAAAAACACTTTTAATGCCTATACGAAAGACATTGCCCATAAGGCCCTGCACTGTGACGATGAGGCACTTTGGGATCACTTAGTAATAAAGTCACCAGTGCTTAAAATTATGCCGGCTAAATCCACTAAATCTAAAGCTAAAGCTAAGACTCTTTCAAAGGAGTTAGTGAGTAGTGATGAGAGCAGCGAGATTCTAGCGAGGCAACCCCCCCCCCGGACGCCGCAAGAGGGGTCGTTCACCATCACCGAGTGACCGCTCAAGGTCCCGGTCAAGGACCCCCCTCAGGCAATCTTGACAATCGTCAGTAGAGTCTTCTTCTAGATCTCAGAAGCGGCGTAAAGATGACGAGACAGCATCTAGCCATAGAAAAGTAGAAAAGGGACATATAAGTTCCCGCAAGGAGGAGACGCAGTCGCGGCATCGGCCTACGCCGGAGCTGCGGCCACTGTGGCCTTGGACTAAGTCGGACGGCATGAACGATGTTAAATCGCTTCAGGCTATTACGCCGGAGTTGGATACTCCAGCCCTAGTCCAGTCTCATAACCCAGTTCTGCAGGTGGGACAGGTAGGTGTTGGCCAGTGGGTGGACTGGGAGGCAGAAGCTCAACTGTTTGCAACAACTATAACTTCAAAATCCTCCCACCAAATTCCCCAGGCGACTCATTTATGGTTTTCCATGCCCATTAACAAAGCCGGAGGTGTGTCCCCAGCCCTATTTGATTTCTTGTCGGCTCCCAAATTGTCTCTCTATGACTTACAGGAACCCTTCTCAACTCCACCTCCTGCACACTTAGACAGAGATTTTAAATTGAGAAATAAAGCTTACAGACTGTATTTTCCCAATTCTTGTTGAGCCGCCAAATAGCCCAGTCCCTCACGAGGACAATAGCTGCTATTTCTGACCAAACTGTACGGAAGGCCACTGAACTATCTAGAAGGCTTCTGTTACAGAATTCTATTCAATCTATGGGCGACATCCGGATAGCCTTGTTGGAGGCTGTCAGGGCACGCCAAGACTTAAGAGTGTATTTGGTGAAGAAGTTACCGGAAGACATTGGTCGCCGGGTAACTCTTTCACCAGTGTTGACTCCTTCTCTACTCAGCCTTGACACATGGTCGGCAGTTTACAATATGGTTGAAGTCATGCAGTCGGGTCCCTCCCAAGCTAAGAAGGAGAACTTTAAGAAAACATATCCTAAGCCTAAAGGCGGAGGTAAGTCACATCCTTCCGGTGCTAAGCAGCCCTTTCAGGGCCCCACTTCTCCCCCAGCACAAGAAGGGACCCAACACAGACCTAAACAGGGTAAGCACTCAGGTAAGTGGCATAATAAGAATAGGCCACAACATAAGTCAGAACAAGGAACAGCTCCAACCAAAGCCATCCAACCGTCCACAGCTACGTCCCCACCACCAGCAAAAAACTAGACAGTCACACTCTCTCTCTCCGAGGGCCTATCGCAGGCGAGTCGGATCAGAGGGTAGTGCCGCCGGACAGACCCACTCAAATCACTGGGTCCTTCCGACGAACGTGCCACAGGACATGGCTGAAGAGAACGTGGGCAAGGACAGTGGTACGCAAAGGGATCACCTGGCGGTGGCTCCGGCGACCTCGTTTACGTCAAACTCAGGAAGTCAATCATGTTTCTTTAGAGGTGGAGTCACTAGTCCAGGAAATGATCTCCAAGCATATGTCATTATCCCGGTCGACCCAAATTACTCGGTATTCACTTCCAGACTCTTTCTAGTGCCAAAAAGGGACAGTGTTCAAATGCGACCAGTAGTAGATCTCTCGCGTTTGAACGAATTCATTCACAATGTACCCTTCCGGATGCTCACTGTGAATCACATCAGGCTAACCCTTCCACCACTAGGGTGGATGTGCTCGTTAGACCTGACAGACGCCTACTGGCATGTCCCCATCAACAAACGGTTCCAAAAATTCCTCGCCTTGAGGATCAGACGAGAGACTTATGTCTTTCAAATAATGCCATTCGGGCTGAACCTGGCACCAAGAATTTTCACAAAGTTAGTCCGGCAGGCCCTCATGCCAATGTTAAATCAGGGGATCAAGGTGTTGTGGTACCTGGACGATTGGCTGGTAGTGGCGGAGTCAGAGAGTTTATGCAAATCCCATGTCAACCTTGTTATCAATCATGTACAAACCCTAGAGTTCAAGGTCAACTTGGCAAAGTCGCACCTTGTTCCCACATGGGCGATTCAGTGGATAGGGCTGGTCTGGGACACAGCTAATCTTACTCTCAGTCAGAGTGTGGACAACCGCAACAGATTTCGGAAGAAATTATTTGCGTTTCTCCACAGTCTGAACACGACAAGAAGAATATGGGAGTCTCTGGTCGGTTCACTCAACTGGATCCAACTAACGGTGAAGTTGGGCCAGTTGAAAGTAAAGAGATTAATCTTGGAAGGCAACACATTTTTTCGGCTTTTGCCGGCGGGAAAATTGCGGAAAATTCCTCCCTTAATTCACAACTTACTGTCGGTCTGGGCAAAGAGAGAAATACTACACTCAACAATGACGTGGGTCTCTCCCCCACCTACGGTATAGGTAAACACAGATGCTTCAGGTACAATAGGCTGGGGTTATCAGTCAAGCCTAGGCCACCAGGGGCAAGGGCCTTGGTCCCAATCCGAGAATTATCATATCAATACGCAAGAACTATTAGTCCCTTTGTTTTTTCTTCAAACACACGGTTCCTCATTGCGGGGGAAATCAGTGGCTTTTCGGATGGACAATTTGAATGCGGTTCACTGCATTCAAAAGCAAGGGTCAACGAGGTCTCAGAAGTTGTTAGAATTGTCAGAGAAGATCTTTGCTCTGGCAGAAAAGCTGAGCATTCATCTCCACGCTTCTTATCTCCCAGGCGTGGCGAACGTCTGGGCAGACGCATTGTCCCAGAGACAGAGCAACAAAGTAGAATGGACGATCAAGCAAAACGTCTTCAACAAGATGATTGCAGAGCCCTACCATCCACAAGTGGATCCATTTGCATCCGAAAGGAACCACAGACTCCCTCTCTACCTAACCCGCCAAGGGACTACTTCGGCGGGGGATCCAGATGCACTGACGGAGGACTGGAACAAGTGGAGTTCCATCTATCTTTTTCCGCCTCCCGACGCTTCACTCATGTGTCAGGTAGTTCACAAACTACGGGGTTACCGAGGCCTAGTCTCGATGATCGTGCCGCTATGGCCGGCGCAGACATGGTATCACCAGTTGAAAGCGTGGTGCGAGAACCCGGTGTCGCTCCCGGTCTCGTACTTCCACTTGGAGACAATTGGCAACCTAGAGACCTGGCTGACTTTTTCCTTTTGGACATTCAGAAAGCCAAATGGTTGACTCCGTATGGGGACAGGGTCACTAATAAATTACTTAATCAATATACTATGTCGACCAGGCGTCAATACCAATCACATTGGAAAACTTTCACAACCTGGATAGTGGAGACAGCACAAACAGACAAGTCAGCAGCTTTGGTTTTTTAGTATTTGGATTATTTGTTTGAGCAACAACACTTTTCTTTAGTTACACTGAAAATCATCTGTCTACCATTAGAACTCCCTTTTACGACCTAACTGGTCTATCCATACCACAGGCGGAGGAGAAAGGGTTCATGAGGGCGTGTTTCAAGCTTCGCCTACCACCCCGTCAGCTCATGCTTACCTGGTCACTCCTAAAATCGATTAATGAAATATTACAAACTTAAAGAAGGCTGTGTTCCTTATGGCATTGGCCACAGGAAACAGAGTGTCAGAGCTGGCGGCAATGAGCAACGAACCTAATTGCCTCAGATTTAGTAGATTAAATGAACATTTGCAAATTGCCCCATCTCCCACGTTCGTGGCGAAAAACGAGCATAGCGAGCATGTGTTTTCGGAATTTACAATCCCGGCTCTCAAAAGGGGACATACTCATCATAATTTATGCCCGGTGCAACCTCTCATGAAGTTTATGAGGATTTCAAAGCCTCAACAACAAGGAGCATTGTGGGTTAATAACACAGGTACACGCATCACAAGGAGGAAATTGGCTTTCTTACTAGTCGATGTAATCAGGGAAAGTAATCCGGGTGTAGTGGGCCGAGCTCACGACATAAGGAAATGGGCAGTCTCTTTACGGTTTTTACAAAACTATTCAATAGAAGATATTGCTAATACCAAATTGTGGGCTTCCAACCATACTTTCTTAACTCGGTACCTGTCGGTGGCTCTAGATAAACCAAAAATGACCTGTGTGGCCTTAAGGCAGCGGGTCTAGTAGGTCTAAGTGCTATCTTAATTTAAGTGAAAAGAAAGGTGGGGGGGGGGGGGGGGCTGGAGACCTTAAGACATCTAATAGAATCTCAATGTGATATTCTTTCCGATGTACCTGAAGGGTCATTGTAAGCAGATTTTCTTTGAAGTAACGCACTGCTATCTTTCCCATTTTTTGCATTTTATTGTATGTAAGCAATAAACACTTATTTTGTTATATGATTCTTTTTCTCTACCTATAGGTATTTGTTAGTGGTGATATTGTCACGAATGTTCCCCTCCAGTCTTGAGATATCAGGCATATCGTCAATGATGGCGGGGCCATTAATAAATTATAGGTTTGATCCCCGGAGGGGAGAAGAGAATACCTAATATTTAGTAGTGGCCCCGAAATCATTGACGATGTAGGGACCTCCCAACCATCCCCTTCCCATTGGTTGATGTCTTGATATAGCATTGAAGGAGGAATGGCAACGTTGGTTGCACCGTCTGGGATAGAATCCACAGGATGGAAAGCTGTAGTATAACAAATTTAAGTTTACTTTTTACTTTTTATGTTTTACAAAGTTTTTCGTAGTGAGTATACCCAATCATAAAGACGATTCCATAAGAGAATTCGCGTTGCACTTATGATGAGGAACTCTTTCTCCCTGCGGCGGGGTTTTCAAATACGCGGACCGCGGGTACTTGAAAGAGGACTATTATACTAATAGGCATATCGTCAATGATTTCGGGGCCACTACTAAATATTAGGTTTTCTCTTCTCCCCTCCGGGAATCAAACCTATATTTTACTCGGATTGGTCGAAAGTTGACGGGTTTAACCCATACAGCCCCAGCGACGCGTCTGACGCGTCGGCGATGTATGTAACGCACAGCCCCAGAGACGCGCCTGACGCGTCACCCTAATTGCGCCGACCGTAACCTCAGGTGTAGCCACTCAAGAGGGCTCAGATTTGTATGGGAACTGTGTACGTATCCCACGCAACCGTGCCGATGGTTGAAAACTCTCAAAGTCCACGTGCGTGCGCGTGAGCGCGCAATAACCTGTTTTTTTGGGGTAATTGCCTTCAATTGCCTTTACTCTTGTAAAATACGTTTTCGGGGGCTCTGTAGGACCATTTTTTAAGCTTTTTGAGCGGTTTTTCGTGGTTTTTCCTTCATTCCTAACCCATTTGCTATTGTTTCTGGAATAAAACCATTTTTTGAAAACCGGCCGGGTTCTGGTGAACAAACATTACAAAACTAGCCGGGGCTCCACGGGTTAATGACGTTAAGGCTCTGGCACATTTAACGCCGGAATTAGACGCAATTCCTATCCGTGACCAATCCAGCGACCCGGTCCTGCAGATCGGGGAGGTAGGTACAGGTCCATGGTTGGAATGGGAGGCGGAGGCGCAACAGTTCGCTTCCACAATTACAAGTAAGTCTTCTCACCAGATACCAGATACCAAGGCGGGTGCCCAACCCCGAAAGGGGTTGAAATAGGGGAGCTATCCCCCCGCCAAAGGCGGCTTTCTAGGGCCTTTCCTAGCTGATGCTGAGAGGATTGGGTTCTAGTCATATGGTGATGGGCTGGTCTATCAGAGCGAGAACTGAGCGATCTCTGCCATAGCCATAGCTTACTCCGACTGTTCCTTTTACTTATGTATTTCCTAGATCTCAAGTGACGGCGTCTTTTCCGTGGATTGACCTCCCAATCTACCAAGATTGGAAGCCAAAGCGTCACATTTTTCCTTTGCCCCTCAACTTTCTCTTCATATTTGCTGAGGGGCACAGGGCCCTGGGTGGGGCTTTGGTTTCCCGGGCGTTTCCGCACCCTCCTCAGCTCCCCGCCATGGAGTGGCTTTGGTCACCCAGGCTTTATTGTGGTAGGCGGGGAGGGTTCTGTGGGGGCGCTCAGTTATGGCCTTGGCCTTGCTCGGGGCCTTGGGGCTGTTCGGCCAGGCAGCTTGGGGAACAACAACAACAACAACAACAACAACAACCAGATACCACAAGAACAGCACAGCTGGTTTTCACTGCCCGACGCTATAGCCGGGGGTGTACCTCCATCTTTGCTTGATTTTCTCACTGCCCCTAAGTTGTCTTTGTTTGAAATACAAGATCCATATTCTAGTCCCCCCCCCCCCCCCCAACTCAGCTGGATAAAGAGTCAAAGACTATAAATTGAGGTAAAAGGCTCTGAGGCTACTGTCTTAGTTCTTGCTTTGTCGCCAGATCGCACAGTCTCTGGTCAGGACGACTCGGACAATAACTGATTCCCACGCTAAGAAAGTTCTCTCTCTCTCTCTAGACGTCTTGTTCTCCAGAACTTTATTCAATCCCTTGGCGACGTTAGGGTCGCCTTCTTGGAGGCGGTCTGTGTGCGTCAGGACCTAATTAAGTTTCTATCTGGTGAAGAAGGTGCCGGAGGAGATTGGGCGCCGTGTCATTCTTTCCCCGGTATTAACATCCAATCTTGTATGTCATGATACCTGGAGGACTGTGTTTAGCCTCGTAGACTCTGCCAGACAGCTGCCTCCCCGGCGCGGAAGGAGTCTCATAAATTTACTAAGCCTTACACTAAACCAAAATTCAGTCACAAGAGTCACCCAAGTGGGACTAAGTTTTTTCCGAACTTCAAAACCCCTTCCACGCCAGAAAGCAGTCATGCTACCAAAAGAAAACAGCAGGGTAAGATTTCCAGTAAGTGATACAAAGGTCAGACTAAGAGTAAGCCAGGACAAGAGTCAAAGTCTACTACTGCCAGCCAGCCGTCTACCCCTACCACATCACATTAAAAAAACTAGTCATCCACAAAACTCTCTCACTCCCAGGGCCTGTATTGGGCGAGTTGGATCCAAGGATAGTTTTGCTGGACAAGCCCAGTTGCGTGACTGGGTCATTCTGGACGTGTCACTGGGTTTGGCCCCGGCGGACTTGGGCACGGACAGTGGTACGCAAGGGCATCACTTGGCGGTGGCTCCGACGACCTCGTTTACGTCAACCTATAGAAGTCAATCATGTTTCTTTAGAGGTGGAGTCACTAGTCCAAGAAATGATAACCAAGCATATCATAGTCCCGGTCAATCCAACTTGCCCAGTTTACACGTCCAGACTTGTTCTCGTGCCAAAGAGGGACAGTGCTCAGATGAGGCCGATCATAGACCTGTCTCACCTGAATCACTACATTCACAACGCATCGTTCAGGATGCTCACTGTGAATCAGATAAGGTTAACACTTCCGCCGCAAGGTTGGATGTGTTCTTTACACCTGACAAAAGCCTATTGGCATGTCCCAATAAACAAAATGTTCCAAAAATTCCTCGCTATGAGGATCGAGCATCAGACATATGTCTTTCAAAGGATGCCTTTCGGTCTGAACCTGGCACCGAGGATCTTTACCAAATTAGTCCGACAGGCTCTGTTACCACTGTTAAAACAAGGGATCAGTGGTGGCAGAGTCCGAGATGCAATGCCTCAACCATGTACATTCCATTCTAAGCCTTGTCAAAAGTCAAAACCCTGGGGTTCAATATCAACTTGGCAAAGTCGAATCTTGTCCCAACAAGGGTAATTCAGTAGGTAGGGCTGGTATGGGACACAACACACCTAACACTCAGTCAGAGTGTGGATAATCGGAACAGATTTCGCAGGAAATTGTTCCTTTTTCTTCACAGTCTGACCACCACGAGGAAGGTGTGGGAGTCCCTTGTGGGCTCTCTCAACGGGATTCAACTTACTGTAAAGTTGGGCCGGTTGAAAGTCAAGAGGTTGATCTTGGAGGGAAACAAGCATTTTCCGCTGTTGCCGGCAGAAAATTTGTGGCAAATCCCAAAATTAATCCACAACTTACTAGCAGTCTGGGCAAGGCCAGAAACACTGCATTCAATTATGACGTGGACTTCTCCCCCGCCAACGGTATGGGTAGACACCGATGCTTCAGGGACGTTGGGTTGGGGTTATCAGTCAAACCTAGGGCATCAGGGTCAGGGTCTTTGGTCCCAATCCAAGGAGTTTCACATCAATGCGAAAGAGTTACTATAGTTCCCTTAACCCGGCAAGCGCGATAGGCCTCACGGAAGGCTTCCTATAGGGAACGCGATAGGCCTCACGGAAGCAAGACCATAAAAAAACCTTCCAAAAAAAAAAAGGGCCTATCAAAACAAAGGAATTTGTCTCTAGGTGAGATAATTCCCCTCCAGTACTCATCCATGTAAATCTCACCCACCCCCCTCCCCTCCTTCCCCACCTTATTCCCCCCTCCCTCCGCTCCTCAATTATCACCTATTTTTCCTCTTATTATCATCATTTATCGGTTATTTTTCCCTCCCGCGATAATGTAGCACAAGTGGGTTGCAGAAAAGATTGTTATGTAACACCCAGACACCGGCCCACACCGCCCCGCTCGTCTCAGTTACCTCACAGACAGCGAGAGAGGAGGGTTGCCTGTGGCTCTCTCTCGCCTGAGATTATGACCGGGTGGCCAATATCTTCGTTTTTCACCACCCAAATGCTTTTCCCACTTATTTTAGCACTCTTGAAGGTTCATATATACATCATATATGTAAAATAAAAGCATACCGAAAACAAATAATGCTCTATATTATAAATATAACGAATTCTGTCAGAATCCAAGGCTAGAAATACACAAATAACTACCCTAGCCCCTAGGTCTATATCGCGCTTGTCAGGTTAATAATCCTTCAGGCTCACGGTTCCACATTGGAGGGGAAATCAATAGCTTTTCGAATGGACAATCTGAATGCCGTGTATTGCATTCAGAAGCAAGGGTCAACGAGGTCTCGAATGTTGCTTGAGTTGTCGGAAAAGATTTTTGTGTTAGCCAACAAGCTACACATTCATCTTCACGCATCTTATCTGCCAGGCGTGGCCAACGTCTGGGTAGATGCTCTGTCATGGAGACGGAGCAAAAATGTAGAATGGGCGCTCAAGCAAACCGTCTTCCAAAAGATGATTGCAGAGCCATAAAGTCCACAAGTGGACTTATTCGAGTCAGGGGTAAACCAAAAACTCCCTCTCTATCTAACCCGCCAGGGAGTCACTCCGGCGGGGGGTCCCAATGCTTTGCTGACGGATTGGATCAGGTGGAATTCCATATATCTGTTTCCGCCACCAGACGCCTCACTCATGTGTCAAGTAGTTCACAAACTACGGGATTATCGGGGCATAGTCTCGCTGATCGCATCCCTGTGGCCGGCCCAGGTTTGGTACTCCCAATTGAAGACGTGGTGCGAGATCCCGGTGTCACTCCCGATCTCGTACTTCCACTTGGAGACAATTGGCAACCTAATGACCTCGCTGACTTTTGCATTTTGGACGTTCAAAGGGCCAAATGGTTAGCCCCTTTTGGAGAAAGCGTGACTAATAAATTCATTAATCAGTACACCCTTTCAACCAGACGTCAGTATCAGTCACATTGGAAATCTTTTACTACTCAGATAGTGGAAACTGGCCAAACTGAAGCATCGGTATCGTTAATTTTCAAATATCTGGATTATTTATTTGAGCATAAACGATTGTCAGTAGTAACACCAAAGAATCACATGACAGCAATAAGAGCCACCTTTTTTACCTTAACTGGGCTCTCTGTACCGCCGGCGGAGGAGTAGGGTTTCATGCGTGCATGCTTCAAGCTTCGCCCAGGTAGCTCATGCCAACCTGGTCATATCCTGTTTATTATTCCTAGGGGTAGAGGAGAAACGGATATAAATTAAATAATTAAACCTGGGAAGATGAATTGCCCTAGGCTATAAAAATGATACCGGGTCGGCGTTTGACTTACTTGTAAACATGTATGTGTAGGTTATCTGTGGTAGTCCCATTAATATCTATGAAGTACTTCTAGTATTAAAGGAACTTAGCTGTGATGCAAAGAGTGTAGATTAGATGATGGACATGTCGGGAGGCAAATATCAGGGAAGTTTTGTTGTTATGTTGCAGCAGCTGGCGGTCTGTCTTGGCGGGGTGAAGTCTGTGTGAAGTGTGTCTGAGATTCCCTTTTATCGTGACAATATAAAATATATTTAAGGGTTCTATATCGTCCCCCGTGATTAAATAATAAGGGAAAATAAACTAAGATATAATTGGTAAAACCACAGTAATATTTATCCACAAAGATGAATAAAGTAATGTGTATAAACAAAAAGGAACCAGCTGTCGTGAACCCGGGAAATTCAAACTACGGTATATATACCAGCTAGGATAATAATAATAATAATAATCTTCTGGTTACTTATATAGCGCCCGTCTCTCCTCCTTCGAGGATTCGCAAGCGCTTGGCTGTCTTTAGTCTACCAGAGACCATTACCCATCCCCCTTGCTCATGGGGAGATGGTAACCGCCGGCTGTATCCCAGAAAAACTTTTCAATCTGAGCGGGGATTGAACGCGAGACCTTCAAGGTGGGAATCAGGCACGCTATCAACTGAGCCAGCCGGACGGCTTTGGATTCACGACATACTCCGCCACCAGCTGATAAACATTCAATCAGTGGGAAATAAAACCTTTGAAATTCGAGACTTAATTAATGAGGCAAAATATGATGTACTAGCGGTAACTGAAACATGGCTGAGTGAATACGATACTGCTAAAATACTTGAAATGACTCCTTTAACGCATACCTTCTTGCACAATCCACGAAGAGGGAAGGGAGGTGGTGGTGTGGGAATTTTTCTTACAAACACGTTTAAGAAGACGAAAATATGTAAATCTGCAAGGTTCGGTAGTTTTGAACATATACAGGTGGGCTGTGAGATTGGAGGCTGGAAATGTACTTTTATTGTTGTTTATAGACCCCCAAATTTAAGTGCCAGTACATTTATTGATGATTTTAGATTATATTTGGAAACAATTGATATGGTTAGTACGAATACATTCGTCTTTGGTGACTTTAATCTGTGGGTGGATGTTCCAAATGATTACTATGCTACTATCTTTATAGAATTGATGGAGTCTTTCCACTTGATAAATAAAGTGCATACTGCAAATTCAAGAGGTGGTCATGCATTAGACTTGGTTTTTACGAATAGAGAAAGCGATATGATAAATGATCTGTATGTTGAAGATGAGTATTGTATTTCGCCGGTCCATAAACTAGTTACTTTTAACATGCCGTTTGTAAGTAAACCTAGACAATCTAAGACAATAAAGTGTAGGTCAAAAAGAAAATTTGAGCCACAACTACTAATATCGACTGTTGCGAATGAAATACTAATTAAGAAAAGAGAACACTGTGCTCACGGTGAATTAATAGATGACTGTACGTCATGTTTCACAAATCTGTATAACAGCATTGCTAGAGAAAAATACGAAGATATGTGCCCCATTATTGAAAAGAAAATAGTAATAGTTGATAGTGCGCCGTGGTTTAATGCTGATATTCAAAGAGCAAAAAAGGCCAAGAAGAAATATGAGAGGCTATGGAGACGTCTACGAACCGAAGAGGCAAGAGATAACTATAAAAGAGCTCGGAATATAGAAAACAGGCTCATTGTGCTTAGAAAACGTGAATACTATATGAATAAAGCAAAAGAAGCTGGATCTGATATGAATAAGCTGTATGTGGTACTTGACAACTTGACGGGAAACAAGAAGAAAAATAAGTTACCAGAAGGGATTCCGGATATGACATTGGCGAATGATTTTTCTGACTTTTTTTGTGATAAAATTAATGCCATTGTTGGAAATTTTGGAGTAGTCGAGACTCAAGACGTTGTTGTAGCTGAGCCTACTGTGACTAAGTTAACAGAATTTACTATGACGGATCTGAATACAGTTAAATCCATAGTTACGAAAGCAAAACTTACCCATTGTAGTAATGATCCTATACCGATACGTGAAATAGTGCACAGTAACAATTTTAACAGTTTTCTGGACATATATGTTGACATAATAAACTGTAGCATTGCAAATAATGTATTTCCATCGTCTGAAAAGAATGCGATTGTGAAGCCTATTATTAAAGTGAGCCTTGATTCTCAATGCTTGAGCTCTTTTAGGCCTGTTTCCAATTTAACATTTCTATCAAAATTACTGAAAATGTAATTCTGGGTCAGTTATGGGATCATTTGAGTTTAGTGAAGGCTCTCCCAGACAACCAGTCCGCATATAGAAGACTTTACTCTACGGAAACCACGATGTGCTCTGTGATTAATGATTTACTCGTGCAAATGGACAACGCGAAGTGTGGAATCTTAATTTTGTTGGACTTGAGTGCCGCGTTCGATACAGTGGTGCATAGCTTACTAATAGAAGACTGTAAAGCTATTGGTATTGATGGTAATGCGCTGGAATACCTTCAAAGTTACCTTGCTAACAGAACTTATTGTGTGCAAATAAGTAATAAATTCTCAGAGATGAAGCATCTAGAGAGGGGCGTCCCTCAAGGGAGTGTTCTTGGACCAATTCTATTCTGTATATATACAATTGCACTATCTAGCATATTAATGAAACATGGAGTGAAATTCAAACTGTTTGCGGATGACACCCAATTCTATCTGGCACTAAGTGACGTGGTGAATGTTGAGGAGAAGATTAGTGGTTTACTAAAAGACATTGGGAAGTGGATGGAGTCAAAGCAACTGAAATTAAATGAAAATAAAACTGAATGCCTATTAGTAGGCAGACGGGTGAACCTTGAGAGACTGGGCGTGCAAAGCCTCAATATCAATGCTAGTGTGATGACTGTGAGTAGTGTGGTGAAGGATTTGGGAGTTTTGGTTGATAGTGAACTGTCATTTAAAACCCAGATTAATCAAACAGTGCGAATCTCTGCCTATCATCTGAGGAATATTGCTTTTGTGAGAAAATATCTGGATATTAATACAACCAAAATGTTGATCCACAATCATGTAATTAGTAAATTAGACTATTGTAATTCTCTATATTATCGACTACCAAATTACTTGCTACGAAAACTACAACTTATAATGAATAGAGCAGCAAGATTAATAAAGAGTTTACCATTCCGTGCGAGTATAACGCCGGCATTAATTGACCTGCATTGGCTGCCGGTGAAAGCGAGGATCATATTCAAACTGTGTGTTATAGTGTATCAAGCTTTGAACTTTGGAAAGCCGGAATATGTGCGAGACTTATTGGAAGACTTCAATGTTGGCACTGATATGATGCTGAGACATGGCAACGTGCTGCATCAATTGAATGAGCCACGGTGCAATCATGAATTTGGATTTAGGGCCTTCGAAAAGAGTGCACCGAGACTTTATAATAATCTACCAGTTAATGTGAAAAGGTGTGCGAACATAAAGGCCTTTAAAAAGTCACTAAAAACACATTTGTTCAGGGAGTGTTATGACTTAGAAGATGGCACTGTGAGACAAGACTACAAGTGCTAGATGGTTTAAAGGGCAGCTGCGACGAGCGTCACATCTAGTGACGGAGCGCGGCTGAGAAACTCCACACCAAGTAACAAGTAAGTAACAGTTATATACAAAGTATTTATAATTGTCCCGTCCCGATCATGGATCGCCACAACTGGGAGGAACCCAAAGCAGCCCGACGTGATGGCCTCTGAGGGGTATCACCTTGGTCCGCTCCAGTAGCAGGAAGGATATTATCAGAGTTCGGCTTGCTGTCGCCATCCACTACCTCTAAATCTATCTCTAGTGGGTATATAGCTTAACCACCGGTCTGGTGGTCAAACCGGCTCCTGTTTTTACCTGAACTACCCTACATTCGTGGTCAGGACCACGAAGAAGTTTCATTATCCGACCTATACGCCAAAAAAGTCGGGGGCTGTCATCATGTACTAGAACGACGTCCCCAACTTGTGGCATGCTATCCCTCTTTTTACCATTAAGTGACGATGTTGCTCCCCGAGTGATATTAAATAATCAGTGCTCCACCTTTTCCACAGGTCATGTGAGAGTTTTGTTACATATTGGAAGCGTTGGTTGACGGAATCGTTGTTACGCCACGTCGTGTCCTAGAGATCTTCATCCGTGACTTCTCGTCTTGTAAAGCTTCTGATCCGCCTCCCATTAACCAGTTGTGAAGGAGTGATGGGTCTTCAAGATCACTGTAGGTGTAGCCAAGCGGGCGATCATTGACTGTGGCCTCGAGCTCCAGTAATACCGTATTCAGTTCCTCTGTGGTAACTAGTGATGGGAATTCCGGCTCTTTCGGCTCCGTTCACTCAAGGGAGCCGGCTCTTTCGGCTCCCAAATGGCTCTTCATTTAGTATCACATTGTTTGTATATATAATGAGCCCAAAATTTGCAATATTGCACCATATGTTAAAAAAAAAATTGTAGTCACAATAAATATGAATTCCACAAACATATTTATTTCTGTAAACATCATAAATCATTCTCAATGCCAATAAGATTATGTATATTAAGCATTTACAGTTGGTGAAATTAAATTACCCTTACACATACATATTTTCCATTTGCAGTGTGATTGTAAATAACAAATATAAACTCATTAGCTTAATATATAAAACAAAATAGAATAAATCTTAGCTATATCTCTATTTCTTATTACCAGAATTGCGTTATTATTAATAAAACACACAGTAAACGGCTCTCAAATGAGAGCCAAATGGCTCTCATATGAGAGCCGGCTCCCATCGTTCACTTAAAAGAGCCGGCTCTATGAGCTGGATCGTTCACGAACGACACATCACTAGTGGTAACCAATCCTCGACCCAGTACCTTCTTCAAGCCAGCCTTTAGGATGCCAATGACCCTTTCCCATATGGCACCGAACCATGGCGCCCTGGCCGGTATAAACCGCCACTCACACTTGAATTCCGCTAGAGTACCTTTTAACCTTGCATCATCTATCAACTCCCGTATTGTACTGGCTCCGCTAACAAATGTGGTGGCATTATCACTCATCATAATCTCAGGGTAACCCCTCCTGCTACTAAACCTACGGAACGCATTCAAAAATTATTCGCAGGAGAGGTTAGACACCGTCTCTACATGGACCGCTCTAGTAACTGCACAGGTGAATAAGACTACATATAATTTACTTACAGTACCCCCCCTTCTCTTTTACTGGCAAGGCACCTGTGTAGTCAACCCCCGTTACCTGGAAAGGACTCACTTCCTGAACCCTAAACTCCGGCAATGGAGGGGCCTGTACAACACGGTATGATGTACCTTGCAATCTCTTGCAGATGATACATCCCCTTAAGGCTTTCTTTACTACCTGTCTAATCTTGGGGATGCACCATCTTTGCCTTATGTAATTTACAACATAACTTACACCACTATGGTTACACACTTTGTGGCAGTAATTACTAAGGAGAGTGGCTATACGATGTTTATTACGGATAAGGATAGGGTACTTGGTGCTATCATGTAAAGCTGACAAGTGTAGCCTACCTCTACAGCGTATTATGCCTCCCTCCATATAGAGGCCTAACTGCTTCACTATATTGCTTGGTGTGCCCTGTCCTTTTGACAAATAGTGGTGTTCTTCAGAGTAAGCTTCTCTCTGAGCTACCTTAATCATGGCTGACTCTGCTGCTCTTAATTCCGGCACCATCAAGTATGCCGGTTTTGCCTGATAGTTCCCTTTTGTCTTCTCTCTAAGAGTCCTAATAAACCTAAGGACCCATGCCATTACATGCCATGACTTCATATATGAGCCATACCGGTCCCAATTCAATATGGCAGTAGGGGCAACCGGTACCGGCAATGACAGGATTCCTTCTTGACTCGTGTTACAACCCACAGTGGTGTCCGCTCCTATTGAGCCCCCTATTGGGCCATGATCAGGCCATAGCATTTGGTGAGGTAACCATGTGGGCCCTCCCCACCAAAGTGAAGAAGCAACTAAGTACACATATGAAATCCCTCTGGTGACTAGATCACTGGGGTTGTCCTCTGTGGACACATAACGAAAATGAGCGCCGGGGACTAATGACTTTATCTCATCAACTCTATTTTGAACATATATAGGCAAAATCTTTTTACTAGACAACCAGCATAGGGTTATCTGGCTGTCCGACCAGAGGTATACATTCCCTATAATCAGCTCGTCCGCGTAGGCCTCACATATATAATATGCGAGACGAGCTGCGAGAAGAACAGCAGTCAACTCCAACTTAGGTATGGTGAGGGACTTAATAGGCGCCACCTTAGGTTTGGCCATTACTAACCTACTCACCTCATCACCAACCGCATAGGCCGCTACACCATATGCTACTGAGCTAGCGTCACTAAATAGGTGCAGCGTAACCCTCTTAGAATTAGTGACCTGACAGGGAAACATGATACCTGTACTATCTATCATATCGTCATAAATACCCTGCCAGTTAGCTCTCATGTCATCTGAAATGGGTACATCCCACCCACACTCTAATCTCCACAAGTCCTGTACGAACCTCCGCGCCCGGATGGTTACCGGTAGCAACACTCCTAGAGCATCGAACACACTCACGGTTAGACTTAGAGCCTCGCGTTTTGTAACCAATGCAGGGCTACTTCCGCGGCAATTAACCTGTAACATATCCTTATCAGTTAGCCACTCAACGCCAAGTACCTTAACCCCGTCTTGTTTGGCGGAAGCTATACCCTTCAGGTGCAACAGTTCCCGCAAACTCTCATTATTTGTGACCCACTCACGTAAAGACAGGTTAGCGCTGGAAAATATTCTACGGGCATCCCAACATTGTTGTTGCAAAGCACTTACATCATCACCAGTCCCCTGTAAGTTATCAATATACAACCCCCTTTTTAGCTTATTAACTACTTCACTGTTCTCCTGTATCATAGACAGGTATTTTTGAATGGTAGCATTAAGGAGAAACTGGGAACAGGTGGCCCCGAACAGAACTGCACGGAACCGGTAGACAATGTAAGGACTTGCAACATCCAAGGGATCAACGGACCACAGAAACATAGTAGCATCCCTATCCTTCTCATTCAACCCCACCATGAGAAATGCTTTCTCAATATCACTCATCCAGGCAAATTGATGGCATCTAAAGCGTAGAAGTACCTGGGTGAGGTCAGCCACTAGCGATGGACCTGTATGGAGACAGTCATTCAGACTGAACGCCTTCTCGTCCATCCTAGCCGAACAGTCAAACACTATCCGTACAGACGTAGTAACACTATCCTTAGTAATACCATGGTGAGCTAAGTAGTGAATGGGATGACCAGCTTGATTCCTGTTTTCTACCCTTTCAATAAACCCCCTTTCTATCTTATTATCCAGAACTTTTGTACACTGTTGACAGTAGTTGGGATCTTTTATAAATTTACGCTGCAAGCCTCTCATTCTGCCCAGGGCTCACTTAAAGTTATCAGGTAATTTATCTATGTTATCTCTCCACGGCAGTTCCACTATATACTGTCCCTGTGCTTCGGAATACTGTACCGTTTCAGAAAATCTATTTAAGACTCTCTCCCCACCCTTACCAGTCTCATTAGGACTTATACCAATATGGTCCAAGTCCCATAGAGCTGTCAGATCCTTTAATTCAGGAGATTTACTGCCAATATCTTCCTGTATCTCCACTAAAGGGTCTACTGCTAACTTAAGAACAGTGACTAACTCTACATGGGTCTCTTCTATATCTGACTGATAAGTGCCACTCAGTGCATAACCATAAATTGTGGGTAACATAACTATACTTCCTTCCCTGACATAGCCTGAATGTACAAAGTGGTAATAAAAGTCCGCCCCAATCAGTAACCCTATCATATCTCCATCAGTGATACCTGGATCGGCTAATTTGTAACCCCGAGCCTTGATAGCATTTACCTCCATCTCTAATCCTCTCCCTGGTTTGTATACTGGTAACTCCTCCACCACAACGGCCCTCAATTTACACACCCTTCTTCTGTGATGATAGGTTAACTCTAATATTTCATACTCAGTACTACCAAGTGAGCCAGTAAATCCCTGGAACCTTAGCTGTTCCTTACTGACCCTAACGTAATCAAGCTGCAATAAAGCAGAGCGCAAGATGAAGGTACGTTGTGAACATTGATCCAACAAAGCTCTTACTTTACTGGTATGACCGTTTCTGTCGGTCAAGGGAATCTGAATGGTAGGTAACAACACTGCATTACGGCCCGAAGCCACAGCCATGGTCACTGTTGGTTCAGGGGATACTGGTTGTCCAGTTTGTTCAAGGCGTGGCGTCGGACACAAATAATTAAAATGTTTCTGTTGGCAGAATTGGCACGGCCTAATTTTAGGGTTAGTACACCCCTGGCTGCCATGTTCTGACGACAGGCACCCAACGCACAATTTCAACTGCCTTGCTCTATTGGCCTTGGCGGGACTGTTCTTGTATTTTGCACACTTTGCCCAAAAATGTCCTGTCTTTAAACACAACTTACATCCATACTTCTGCTTGGTATCGGGTTTCTGATACACCACATATGCTGCTGTGGCGGTCGCCCCAAACTGTTCTAGTGGATTATGTCTACTTTCTAGATTGCAGACTTCAGTCTTAAACACACGAACATATTCATCCACATCCATCCAGTTGTCTTTTAATTCACGCTTAATCACCTCAGAGTGCACTAGGAAGTTTATTATGCAACAGTACTGCACACATTTCACTTACTGTTACATCCATAGAGCGTAATGATTCTAATGCACACTCAAATGACGTGGAAAATTCTTTCAGAGCACTGACCTCCTGGCTAGGATGCGGGAGATTACACAGTTTCGCTATGTGAGCTGCTTTGATGCGATCCTTTTGACCATAACTGTTTTTCAGTATAGTGACCGCTGGTTCATAACTTGCAGCGACCAAACTAAACCCACTAACAATTTGTAGAGCCTTACCACTAAGTTGTCCCTTTAGATACGTAACTTTCTGAATGTCAGTTAAGTCTGTTTGGGAGTGAACACTACAATCAAAGAGCTCCCAGAAACCCACCCACTGTGTTGGATCTCCGTAAAAAACTGGCAACTTCAGGGAGGGTAGCTTAATACCCTTCTGTTTCCTACTTGCTGCGCTATCATGAGATCTACCAGTAGTGGTTGTCTGTAGAGCACTATCTAACTCAGCTAACTGACTGTTTACTTGATTAACATACTGCATATCTTTCACCATCTCCTCCTCTAACTGATCATCTGAATAATTTATAAGCTATGCAACTCTACGTTATACGACTCGATATCAGCTAGGGCCTTTTCTAAAGTGATTTTCACACCCTTTACATCATGCAGTGTAGCAGCATGTTCAATAAATTCAGACAGATTAGAGGTAAGCTTAGTAATCCCTCCCTTCTTGGTGGCCCTGAACCGCCGCAATGACTTTATTTTCTCCTCAATTCTTAAAATATTTACGGTAACTAAAGCTTAAGGAACAACAATACTAATCGTCACTGTAGGCTAAACTATTCTAATCTATTCTAAGCCTAGGCTAACCTACTTACATTGATGACGACAGCAACCAAGCAAATTGAAGCATGGAGATCGCGTGCCCCCTGAGCGTTTACAAATGATCAAAGAAAAGGAAATTTACCCTATGTCATATTACTCTATACAATATTTACTTTACTATATTAAATTTTTACAAATTACAAAGTTAATGCCTGAAAAAGAAAGGAAATGAAAGAGAAAGAAAGATCACGACTACTCTGAAGGAGGAACAGCCGCAGCCGTCGGCATAGTCTTTAGATCTAGCCTATTGCGTCGACTGCTCCTCCTCGGCCCTGTCCTTCTTCTCAAAGAAGGCATGCGCTCTGTTCAGTAGCCTATCTAATACCTTCTGGCTCCCTGGCACATCTAACCCAGGCTGAGGTCTGCCTGCCAGTGTCCACCCTTGCCCCTGGTCTATAGAACTGCTTAAAAAAAAAAAAAAAAGCAGGGCACTGCACTGGACGGTCCAGCGGAAAATCCCGGACATATGCACCCCTCAACATTTGTCCACTGGATCGCCCAGCTCAACACAAATGCAGACAAGTCAGGCCTATTACCCCCCCAATTCCTATCAATATATAACAGATGGCCCAGTATCCTGGTCACACGGCACCAATGGGGGACAATAACAAATTTGTCTGCTATTTTTCCCGCCTTTGGTTCGCACCAACCTAAATTTGTTGCCATCGAGTGAATTGAATTTTTAAAATCGCAGTCATCAAAATATCACTGGATTTCTATAGTCATGAATGTTACAGACATATTACTCTAACATTCTATTCAGTACATTGTCCAATATACAAAGTATTTATGATTAATAAAACATATTTGATTAGGCCCACAAAAACACATGGCAGTCATTCGAAAAATAGTCCTGTTAATATTTTAATAGATAGGTATCCATGTCCTAAAATTAAAATGATATGTATAAAAACTCGAGATGAACTTATAAAATAATCGTCATTAGCCACTTATTTACTGGATATTAGATTATACAATTATAAACTAGTTTCAGATCTGGCAAGCGCATAATAAATTGATGCCAGTGTTCGCTACCCATAATAGTCATTATACGAAACTTCTCGGACAGTAAACATCTCTTCCCCACTTAACTTACTTTGTTAAATTTGACATTAGTTGTGCATCTATGTGCACATTAGCAGTAATGGTGGTAGATATTTGTTTCTCACAGATGGAAATCTTAATATAATGTGGATTACAGTCTTAATAAAGGTAAAATGTTCAGTTATAGATTGTGTCGTGTGTGCGTGTGTGTATTCCAAGGTTGCCAGCGCACATCACATCTCCAAACTCGCCCAAAAGTAGCCCAATCACTTAATACCGCACAACAGACAATTTCAGCTATTTTAATCCTATCACACACATTTTCTGATATGTTTATCTTTAACAGCCATGCATGCATGATACTATGAGTTCCCCAAATATAACTAGGCCTAGTCCTACTGTATGAGTAGTGGCCTACGTGTCACATCATTTAAATGTTAATGAAATACCACATACATTATTATCACAATCATGCACTCATCAAATCTGCATCAATGTCCCAATCCCCCCTCACAAACAATCACTTAATTAGGCTATTCAATCACCACCACATAAGCTACCATACATGTATAGTACAACCAACAGAAAGCCACGATGAATGTTTGTATGAAATGTAGCCTAGCTATAGGCTACTCAACACTCGACACCTCTACAACTTTAATAGTATATAGAACCAGCCCAATTCCGCTTTCCTCAATGTTAGTTAGTTAGGATAATACTTCAGAGGCTATCCACCCCATCACACTGTAAATAAAGAATATAATATCGTTTGCAATGGAAACTCGCAAATCTACGCTTCTGAACGAATCCTAACTAGCCCAATGGTGCGAACAAAAGAAGACCTTGGCAACACTGTGTACGTATATCCCGCCGCGGTCAGCTGACGACCTAAACCTTCGCCCGTGGAAAAGGCAGTGTTGTAAAAAAAATTTGTCATCATCTTTTTCGAATTTCCTGCATCTCCACGTATGTAATTTGCTGCCTCTGTGTTCTATGACATTCTGATTCACATTGATTGATTTCCTGTCACTGGTCTAATAAGAAATATAGCTGGTAACATATTTAGCTGCCCGATTTGATAGTGGATTATAAATTGGTAACTTAAAAGCGCACGATAGCTTGTTTTGTAGGAAAGAAACTATAGTGCGCAGGCGCAGACATTCAACCTGCCAAATTCTACAGCTACAGAATATAATACCGTATGTTCAGCCAATTTCTACTGAGATGCGGTCTCAGGATGATAAGACCGCATCTCTAGCTGCCACTAAACCTGCAGCCAACCCTACTCCTGCACATGCCATTTCTCATCCACTTCCTCTCCCACCAGGAAGTGATCACCCCCATCTTATAACAGAATCTGCCCGGGGGCATCTAGCTACAAGGTCCAGCCAGAGTCCAGGCGCGTCACCCCCAGAGCTACAAGGACATAACCACCACGCGCCAACACCACCCCCGCGCCTTTGATCCTCTCAAGCCGGGCGCCTTAAGTAGGGGCAAGAAGATTGCCTTATACTCACCCAGCCTGGACATCAGGAACTAAGCTTGCCATTTGGTATTCTTTAGTTCAGGGTAAGAACAGCCAGAGATAGCTGGTGTTCAACTTGTCAGTTGTGTGCTGTGATCGAAGATCTACCAGGTCGGGTTCCCCCCATCAGGAAGAGGACTAGCTTGGGCAACCCACTTTGGGCTCCCCCTTTCTGGCCTTCGATGCGGTGCACAAACCAAGTACCAAAGGATTCCTACCTTGTTTTGTTCAAGGGATTATGAGGATAGTGTAGTAACTTTAGATCTACCAGATCAGGTTCCCCCCATCAGGAAGATGACTAATTCTGGGCAACCCACTTTGGGCTCCCCTTTCTGGATTCTCTTTTTACTACATGGTTCTGATAGTTCCACGAACTAGCAAGGAAGGAAGACACTTAGCCTGACCCCCCTTAGACTACCTATAATGTCACTATCTAGACTGCTTGCAACTCTAGGTAGATCATTATGCTAGTCACCCTAACCCCCCAAACCTTGTAGCATAACTCCAGCATATCCTTTGGGAATCACTGCACTGTGGGAGTGCAAGAGGAACCCGGTTGTCCCGTGGTAGGCGCCAAGGTCTAAGGAATCATCTTGTGACTCACCCTGGACCAGTAGCTGGAGTCATCACGCCCAGCCGCCCCCCCTGGACCAACTTCCGGAGTCATCACGCCCAGCCGCCCTCCGGACTACTGGATCCTCCCTCGATCTACGGGCCCTCCTCTTCACTACAGCTCTCCTTTAAGTGCTTTTGTATAGTTTATGGGTATAGAGTTGGCTCAGGGTTGTGGTAGAAGTTATCTTCAGGGGTTCTCATTAACATTACGTCTTGCGAGAGGTCTTTCTTCTCCCTACTTAAATTGACGTTAATTAGCCCACTTGCCGGGACACATTATACATACCTATCAGGGGATCCTTATATACGCACCTTCCCGGGTTATTGGTCTCCCATAGCCCGACAGAGGGGGCGTGCCTATATAAGACCCATAGCATCAAACACAAACACATATTTACACGTAATCTAGTTCCTTTGTATAACTTCTAGCCTAATTCATTTAACATTCTGTCAGGTTCATAACTCGAATAGATTTCACTCTATCTCAGCTCCCGACGATTGTTGCCTCAGCCTTCAGCACCTTGCTAGTACACAATTAGAGTTAAGGATTAATCTTTGCCAGGTGAGATCTAGCACACCTATAGTATTAATATCATTTGTGATCCTTTCCGAGCCCACTTCATTGTTGATGACCACTTGGCCATTATTGCTTTAGAGTCAGTTAACGTCACTATATGCCGGGGACATCATTGCATGATCCAGACGGCATTTGCCATTACTGCACTCTTGTCTTTTGTTGAGATCCTCTCTGAGATCTATTTGGGTAGGAGGTGTACCTCCACCATTTTGGATACCTTATAATTGTATCCTAGGAGTATTATTATTACCTTGAGTCCGGACCCATTGTCCGACTCCTATTGCTTACTTGATAACCTTATTATTGTATGTCTTAATTATTCTTATTGTTGTTGATGATCCCCAGGTTACAGGTATAAAATATATGTCTTGCTCCTCCATGAACCAGGTGTTAAACTGAATAAAACCCATGTTAACTTGTTACCTGTCTGCTTATTATCCTGCCGTGTTGTCTCGTTATTTAAAGTTTAAGGTATACCTATCCAGTTAGAGAGCTGCTCATTGTACAAAGAATATCTCGCGTTCCAATTTGGACCGGGCATAACACTGGTGGCAGCGGTGTCTCTTTCTCGAAGGTAGCCTCTCAGGTTTTTCCTGCTTTAAATATTTTGAGAGTATCACGACAGGGATAAGTAGTCAGGATGGCAGGGAAAGCAATGGATATTATTCCTTTCAGACCAGAGGAAACTGACATTGCCACCTATTTAGAGGTTGTCAAGCCAGTGCTTGACATCATATTTAAAGATGAAGTTGCCCCTAAAATACATACTGTAGTCATGAAGCTAGGGCGGTCTATGGCCCTAGTTTCCAGTTATGTAAAAGAGAACCCCGGAATGACCTGGGAACAGTTTGAAACATACACTAAAACTGCCATTAACCCCGTCTTAGGTACTGTGATAGCCGACCAGCAATTTCACGCCATCACCTACGACGGGGACTTCGACGCCACCATCAGCAAGCTTACCAGGCTGGCTTCCACCGCATTCACAACGGCTACAGCTGCAGAGAGGAAGGAGAACGTCCGCCGGACCCTGATGAGGATCCTTCCGCGTGCAGTCCGGGACCACTTTGCCATCACAGAACCGGCCGGATATGATACAGACCTCCCTATCATACGCCGTATTCTGGCCCTGCAAAAGTCCCAGGAGCAAGGAAAGATCGTGGGTATCCAACGAGCTCCCACTAAGCCACAAGGAGCTCATTCCGGACCAACCTACCACCCTAGCCGCAACCAGGACAAGCCGGAAGAATGGGCCAGAGTCAAGCCTGGAGACTGGAAGCCCTGCAGGTCCCAGTGCCCTATTAATGGGTTGAAGAGGTCTTTTGCCGAGTTGCTGGCCAAACGCTCGAGGGTTCCACTGTTCTGGGGACAGATTCCCTGGCTGAAGCCCTCCAGAAGAGTTGCCACCATCCTAGAAGACGGCACCGCAGGAGCTGAGGATTACGACGAGACAGCTGCAGAGGTTGGTGACCCGGACGACCACAGTACAGTCGAGCCGGAAGTCATCAAACCGGGTTTTTAGACCGCCCCCGCCCACCAACTTGCAAACTGGCGGGGGCTCGAGATAGGGGCAGCTATGATATGATAAAGCCTCCCATTTACACCCACCTGACCATCCAGGGAGTCAACTCTCGACTCCTTCTCGACACCGGAGCTTCAAGATCCTGTATTTTTTCCTCTTACCACCAGAGACATCACAACACTTTTGGACCGATTCAACACTCGTCCACCACCCTAATTGATGCCAACGACAACCTTATTCCTAGTACTGGCATCACGGCCCCACTGTATGTGGCCACCCCTCAAGCTAACCACGGCCATCACCACGCTTTCATGGTATTTCCCTCCCAAGAAACCACCTACGACGGATACCTGGGATTCGACCTTCTCACGGCCCTTCGCACTACTATCCAGTGTGTTGAAAGAAGATTGTTATTTTCCACCAAACCCCCAGGACTCACCACTCCGAAGATTGCCACACTGCTCCATGACCCTCCTCAAACCTTGAAAGCCATCCGTGTTGCATCGGCCATCACCATTCAACCCATCACCTTGCTGCCACATCATGAACATTGGGTACCCATCCATCCAGCCCTCAACGGAGAACTCATTCACGCTCCCTCTCTTCAGAGCCCTTTTGACAGGGATTGTCTCACTGCTCCTGCCATTTTAAAACAAAATGCAGTAAGAATAGCCAACATCTCCAACCACCCTA
The DNA here is from genome assembly GCA_037953745.1 of Lithodes maja. Lineage (NCBI taxonomy): Eukaryota > Metazoa > Arthropoda > Malacostraca > Decapoda > Lithodidae > Lithodes > Lithodes maja. The sequence goes on along the minus strand of JBAKBP010002354.1, from coordinate 104,183 downwards.
TCACCCTACCCAGGGGTCTCACCATCGGAGAACTAGAGACTTATGATGACCAGCCTTCAACCGACACCACCACCTCCATTCCTGCATCAACTCCATCACTCCCAGACGTTCCTACTCACCTCACCCCTCAACAAAAGGACGATCTGTGCCAGTTAATGGCCGAATACCAGGACATCTTTGCCACCAACTCCCAAGATGTAGGCCACACCCATGTCCTAGAACACCACATTCACACTGTTGGACCCCCAGTCAGACAGGCTATACGAAGAAAGAACCCCCTTCAGCGCCAAGAAGAACAGAAGCAAGTTGCAGAGATGTTAGAAGCTGGCATCGTCAACCCCTCAACTAGCCCTTGGTCCTCTCCAGTGGTACTGGTCAAGAAGAAGGATGGGTCATCTCGATTCTGCATCGACTACCGACAACTCAACGATGTCACCATCAAAGATGCCACCCCACTACCACGCATCGACGACTCCCTAGACTCCCTCTCAGGGGCCAGATGGTTCTCCACACTGGACCTGCAATCCGGATACTGGCAGGGCCCCGTCGCCCCCACCGACCAAAACAAAACAGCTTTCTCCACCAGCCAAGGGAAGCTTTACGAGTTCTCAGTGCTGCCATTCGGATTATGTAACGGTCCTGCCACCTTCTCCCGACTGATGGAATCCGTACTTCAGGGATTACCTTGGGAAACATGTCTGGCGTACTTGGACGACATCATAGTATTTGGTCGTACCTGGGCAGAACACCTCCAACGCCTCCGCCAAGTTTTCCAGAGGATCCGACAAGCCGGATTAAAGCTGAAGCCTACTAAATGCACCATGGCTCGACATCAGGTCCAATTCTTAGGACATCTGGTGTCAGAAGAAGGACTTGCACCTGACCCCAAGAAACTCCAAGCCATCCAGGAGATCCAACCCCCGAAGTCAGTAAAAGGAGTAAGAGCTTTCCTAGGCCTTGCCTCCTACTATCGGAGGTTTGTGAAGAATTTCGCCACCATTGCCAGACCTCTACATGACTTAACTAGGAAGGAAGAACCTTTTGTGTGGACCCCCGACCGTCTCCAAGCCTTCACCTCCCTCAAGGACCTACTCGTGTCTTCCCCTGTCGTCTCTTTTCCGGACTACCAACTACCCTTTAGACTCTACACCGACGTGTCCCTTCTCGGCGTCGGTGCAGTCCTCTCCCAAAATCGAGAAGGACGAGAGCACATCATTGCTTGTGCCAGCCGGACCTTAACCCCGGCAGAAACCAACTACCCGGTAACTAAAAGAGAATGCTTAGGCATCGTTTGGGCCCTACAACACTTCCGGGCCTACCTAGCTGGCATCAAGATCACCATCATCACTGACCACCAAGCCTTACAATGGCTCAGGAAATCTGGCTCTAAGAATGCCCTAACAGTCCGTTGGCGAGAATCACTTGAGGAGTTTGATTTTGAGATTTCCTACAGGCCGGGAAAACTCCATACCAATGCAGACGCCTTATCCCGGCTCCCACTGGCACCAGAACAACTCAACGCCATCCAAGAACCTCGACCACCACCTACTACCACTCCCCCTCTCATCCAGGCCTACCTCCGGAACGACAAACCAACTTGGATCTCCACCCGACTTTTTGGCCTCTTACAAAGAAGGGGTGACGCCCTCTTTACCCCAGAAGGCCAGATCGTACTAGGGCCTGAGGATGCTGAACAAATGATGTCTTCCTTGCACACCAACAACGGGATCCATCTAGGCCAAAAGAAGTTGGTGAACACGTTCAAAGACATCTACTGGACTCCTCGCCCCTACACCACGGCCAAGAAAATCACTGAAGCTTGCCGTGCCTGCACCCTGGGAAAAGACCAAACACGCACCCCAGGACCTTCCGGCAAACTCATCGCTTCTAAACCCTGGCAACTTTTGGCAGTGGACGTCATGGGACCTCTACAAAATGACAGGGGATACCGCTACATCATCACCTTCGTGGACACGTACTCAAAATACGTGATCGCCTGCCCTGCCAGAGAACACACTGCTATGGCCGTCACCGAGGCATTATTACAACATGTCTTTCCCTATTTTGGATTGCCACAGGCAATCCACTCCGACAATGCCCCTGAATTCACCGGACAAATTTGGACGCAGATCTCCGAAATGTTTGGATTTCACATCAGCCACTCTTCACCCTACTGGCCAAAAGGAAACTCCATCTGCAAGCGATCTCATAGAACCATCGCCAATCAAATCCGGACACGCCTCCAACAGATGAACTCATCGGACTGGACTAGCCAAATTCGCATCATACGATGGGGAATAAACACCTGCCCCAGAGACAACGGGATCACCCCTCATGAGATGGTTTTTGGGAGCCCACCTCTCCTCATACCACTACGTCACCTAGCTGCCCCTACTGAGGCCTCACCAGGTCTAAATACCAACCTCGTCCACCTCAGGAACCGCCTACGTCAGCTCCAGTTTACCCAAGATCTCCAGCCTGATGAAACCCCCAAGAACAACCCTCACCAAGTAGGCGACCTAGTCATGGTCGCCATCTTACCTGTACCCTCCAAACTGAAGCCACGGTACAAGGGTCCATTTGAGGTCCTTAGGATCCCAAACTGTTTCCAGGTCATAATTAACTATCATGGGGAATCTCGCACTTATAGGAATAGGTTTGTCAGAAGGTTTCAACCTATTAATAAGAATATTACTGTTGTAGCTGAGCCTGATCAGGATGTTGACTGTACCCCTGTTTCAAATCTTCACCCTCAAACTTCCTGTCTTTCCGGACCTGTCCCTCTCAACCATGCTGTCCCTCTCCCTCCACCTCTTTCCACTCCCCCTCTCAATTCTCCTTTGCCTGCCCTTCACTCTCCTGTACTGCAACCTCCTGTCACCCCTTCTCACCTTCCTAAACATCGACCTCCTCCTGTTCTCTCTACTCAAACCCAAACTTCCCTCTTCTCTTTCACCTCCTGTCACCTTCACCCCTTCCCGCATTCCTAAGCCCAAATCTTCTCACATCTCCTCTCTTTCTCCCTCTCCTCTCGTTTCACCTCCGCAACCTCCTTCTCAACCATCGCCTTTAATTAACCTTGCCACGTCTAGTCTTCCCCCCTCGCCACCACAACTCACCAACATACCCCCCACTTTGCCTATCACCCCCAGCTTCCATCCTAAAAAACCCTCACCTACTCCTCCTATCTCTAAAACCCTACCTTCTTCTCCTCAATCTATTTCCCCTCCTTCTCAACTTCCCAGGCAAAAAACAATATCCAAATTTCGCTCAATGTCACCTCTAACTCCATCTCCCCCATTTCCCAGACTGCCTTCTCATACCCGCTGTGGAAGACCTGTGAAGCCACCCACCAGATGGGAACCAGCCCTGTCCCAGCCTAAAGTGAGAAAGGTTAAGGATCAAGCGTCTTCAAGCTCCTCCCCCAGCCTGGTACTTCGGCGTCCGCACCAAGCTCCTCCCCCAGCCTGGTACTTCGGCGTCCGCACAACCTCATGACCTGGGCCAAGCCAGGCTCTCTGTCATCACTCTCCAACCACCTCCAGCCACGACAACGCCCTCGCTGACGACCACCACCAAGATGCGGATTGACATGATAACCCTGGCGCGGAAGGACTCCACCAAAGTAATCAAGTCACCTCACCAACTCCTGGACCATTTGAGGTACTGTGACTCCTCTTCTCTTCTCACCCTCACCGGAGACAAGATGGCCACCCCTAACAACCAGGGAGTCATTTATTACCACTTCCTCCAGCACCTGACCCCTGTCTACGAAGATAATACTTCAAGACATTACCATCTCCAGTCCCGGGGTCGGGACTTTTCTCTACCAGACGGTAGTGAGATGCGGTCTCAGGATGATAAGACCGCACTCTAGCTGCCACTAAACCTGCAGCCAACCCTACTCCTGCACATGCCATTTCTCATCCACTTCCTCTCCCACCAGGAAGTGATCACCCCCATCTTATAACAGAATCTGCCCGGGGACATCTAGCTACAAGGTACAGCCAGAGTCCAGGCGCGCCACCCCCAGAGCTACAAGGATATAACCACCATGCGCCAACACCACTCCCGCGCCTTTGATCCTCTCAAGCTGGGCGCCTTAAGTAGGGGCAAGAAGATTGCCTTATACTCACCCAGCCTGGACATCAGGAACTAAGCTTGCCATTTGGTATCCTTTAGTTCAGGGTAAGAACAGCCAGAGATAGCTGGTGTTCAACTTGTCAGTTGTGTGCTGTGATCGAAGATCTACCAGGTCGGGTTCCCCCCATCAGGAAGAGGACTAGCTTGGGCAACCCACTTTGGGCTCCCCTTTCTGGCCTTTGATGCGGTGCACAAACCAAGTACCAAATAAAATACTATACTGTACCATACTAAAAGGTTTCGACAAAGTCGATGTAAATGCACTATTCACATTAAACAATGCTAATCAAACTCGCGGAAATGGAATGAAATTAAAAACCAAAAAGGCAAACCTAGATGTCACAAAGAGTTTCTTCACCTACAGTGTGGCGACAGAGTGGAATAAACTACCAGCGAGAGTGGTGGAGAGCGACACAATAAACGCTTTCAAGGGAAGGCTTGACCTCTATCTGCAAAGGGCTGGGGTGATATGAAAAAAAAAAAAAAAAAAAAAAAAAATGTATGTATGTGTATGTGTGTGCACTGTACAGTATGTATATATATACTGTATATATATGTGTGTATGTATGTATGTGTATATGTGTGTGTGTGTGTGTGTATAATAATAATAATAATAATAAACGGTTTATTAAAGAATGGCAGCCTCATGAGCTGAAAATACACATTTTACAATTTAGTGGATGAACATGAGATGTACAGATATGAGGATGGTAAGCTTAGTTTACAAACAAAATAAATAAATACAATAATGATGCATGTGCAGAATACAAATTATCATAAAATAACCATGAGAGTAAGTGATATACAGTACATATACACATTTATTTACTTACTCATATACAGAATAACACAAACGCTCACGTATGCACACAAACATACATACATACAGAAACTGTTTTGGTATGGTCAGGGATGAGGGACGGTCAGGGGGTCAGGGGGAAAGAGGGTGCGGGTACTACAATGGGAGGTTAATCCTCGGTAGTGTGTGTGTGTGTGTGTGTGTGTGTGTGTGTGTGTGTGACAGAAGGCGAAATATGGAAGAGCTGGGCGTTCTATTGTTAAGGGTGGAAATACATGGATGAAGATACGCGAACACTTAATAATAGATAATGCTTATGCATAGATTTATAATCAGAAGTTGCGCTAGTGAGCAATATGTTCTCGTATGTGTGTATATGTATGTACCGGTGTATATATATATATATATATATATATATATATGCATATATACATATATAGTTTGTAAGGCCAGACTGCCTAGTAAGGACCTTGAGGTCTGTGTGGTCTGTGTATCTATGTAGCTCTGTGTAGCTCTCTCTCTCTCTCTCTCTCTCTCTCTCTCTCTCTCTCTCTCATAACCATCGCTTTTGTACTTCCCACGCTACATGTTATTCAATTCTCTCTCTCTCTCTCTCTCTCTCCTCCTTCCATAATTATCTAACCATCGCTTTTCTCCTGCACATGCTTGGTGATATTCAGCGCGAGCCG